>RJWM01003598.1:0-111409 GCA_004363535.1 Dasyprocta punctata | reverse complement strand
TACATTTATTGATTTGCATGTGTTGAACCATCTTTGCATCCCTCAGATGAAGTCTACTTGGTGATGGTATATGATTCTTTTGATGATTCATTGGATTCTGTTTGCCAGTATCTTGTTAAAGGTTTTTGCATCTATGTTCATTAGAGAAATTGGCCTATAGTTCTCTTTTTTGACTGAATTATTGTCTGGTTTAGGGTATCAGATAATGTTGGCTTTTGAGATGATTTTGGAAGTACTCCTTCCCTCTCAATTTCATGAAAAAAGATTGAGGAGTATTGGTGTTAGATCTTCTCTGAAGTTCTTGTAGAATTTGGCTGGAAATTCCTTAGTTCTTGGGTTTTTCTTGGTAGTTTTTAAAAAAATTACTGTTTCAATTTCATTACTTTTAATTTGATAGTTCAAAAATTTTAAGGTATCTCTCCATCTCTTCTGAGTTCTCCAGTTGTTTGGCATATATGTTTGCAAAGTAGTTGCTAATAATTTTCTGAGTTTTTGGCAGTGACCATTGTGATTTCACCTTTTTCATTTCTAATTACATTAATTTGTATCTTTTCTTTCCTTTTTTGTGGTAAAATTGGCTAAGCATTTATCTAATTTGTTTATTCTTTCAGATAACCAGCTCTTCAATTCATTGAATTTTTTTGGTCTTTATTTCATTAATTTCTGATTTGATTTTTATAATTTCCTTCTTTGTAGAACCTCTGCATTTGCATTATTCTTGTTTCTCTAAGATTGTGAGATAGATCATTAGGTTATTTGGACTCATTTTGTTTTTCTGGTGTGCACGTTCACCACTATAAACTTTCCTTGTAGGACTGCTTTTATTGTGTTCCGTTAAGTTCTGGTAAATTATACTGGAATTATCATGTAATTCTAGGAATTGTCTTATTTATTCCTTAATTTGTTCTGTGAAAGTTTGATTATTCAAGAGTATGTTGTTTAATTTTCATGTTTCCATAGTTTCTGTGGCTTCTTTTGCTAATGTTTTTAGTTTCATTGCATCTGATAAAATGCATATAAATTTTTTTGCATTTATTTAGGTCTGCTTTATTAGATAGTTACATGGTCTATTTTGGAGTAAGTACCATATGCGACCAAAAAGAATGTGTATTCTGTTGTTGGGTGGAATACTCTGTATGTATCTATTAAGTCTATTTACTCAGAGGTTTGGTTCAACTCTGTTATTTGTTTATTGATTTTTTTGTTTGGATGATCTATTTGTGATAGTAGGGTATTGAGATTCCTCCACTGTAGTTTTACTGATGTTTATCTAATCTTTTATGTCCATTATATTTTGTTTTATGGAGTTACGTGTACCATAGTTTGGTGCATATATGTTCATAATTGTTATCTAGTCCTGTTGAATAGTGCTGTTAACCCATATATATATAGTCCTTTGCCTCTTATGACCAGTTTTCACTTGAAATTCACTTTGTTTGAAAATAGAATAGGTTCATCTGCTTGTTTTGGGGTTCCTGTTGTGTCGCGCATCCTTTGAGTTTTCCATCTTTTGAGTTTTAGTCTGTGTATATCTTTTTGTGTTAAATATGTTTTCTTGCACACAGCACACCATTGGATTTTGTTTCTTTATTCATTCTGCTAATCTGTCTTTTGATTGGTGAGTTAAATCCATTTACATTGATGGTTGTAATTATTAGACAATTGCTTATTTCTGTCATTCTATTAATTTCCTGTTGCTGTCTTGCTTTCTTTTCCTTCTACTTGTTCGCCTTACTTGATGTATTCATTTTATTGGACATTTTGGTATTGTTAGCTTCATTATTTTCTTCTAAGATATCTGTGAACATTTTTTTAGTGTTGTTTGGTGGTTAGGAATTTCTTTAGGTTTTGTAATTTTGGGATTATCTTATGCCTCTGTTGGTTTTGAAAGGTAATTTTGCAGGATATAACATTCTGGGTTGGATGTTGTTTTCTTTAAGAGTCCAAAACACTTAATTCTATCCTCTCCTTGCCTTTAAGGTTTGTGTTGAGAAATCTGTTGTATTTCTGATGGATTTTCCTTCATAGGTGATTGTTGCCTTTAAGATTCTGTTCTTGTGTTTCTGGTATTTTAATTATGTGGCATGAAGTGTTTTTTTTTCTTTTCTCTGAACATGGCTATTCATCATCCTACATGCTTTATTTATCTGAATGGTAAGTTCTTTTTCTATGTTTGTAAAGTTTTCTGCTATTATTTGTGTAAACAGATTTTTTGTGCTCTTTGTGCTGTCTTCTGAGTTCTCACTAATTTCAGTTACTCTTATTAGCCCTCACTGAGACAAGTAGCAGCTGTTGGATCCCTTTTCATTGTTCCTTTGTTGTTTTCAAGGTGTCTGTCATTAATTTATTATTGAACACAGCCCTGTCTTCTAATGTCTGACACTCTGCCTTTACATTGGTCACTTCTGCTACTCATACTTTCAGGTATGTTTTGCATCAGTTTCTGTTTGGAACTTCCTTGTGGACTCCTATTCTTTTCTATGCCATGTATTCACATTTTGTATGTTTTTCTTTTACTTTACTAGCACTTATTAGTGTCTTCTCTAGACTCACTGATCATTTGTTTCAGTAAGGTCATTAGGTGATTATCTATATCTTCTTTGAATTTTACCAAGCACCTCTTTGAACTATTTTACCCCCACTGAAACCCCATCAGACCTACCTGTTCTGCAGCTCATGATTTCCTCCCTCTAACCTCCCCTTTACTGATTTTGGGGGAAGTTGGGACTTTTAGGGGGGAAAGTTTCTGTTTGTTTGTGCTGAAGTTTCAAATTCTTTGGTCAGATGACCCATTCTTTGGGAACAAGGCACAGTATTGTTTATGACTCCACAGGCAATCCAGGTATTGGTATAGAGAGAAAACCAATTGCCAGCTGCTACTACATTACTTTAGCAACAGTAGTAAATTCACCACCAACAAAATGGCATCAAATGTAAACTGGATATTGACAAATGCTAGGAAACATTCATGAATAGCCCTTAACCAAAGCAAAGAGGACTATAATTTTAGTGAAGATAATTAGGCTACCCTTATATTGACCTATAGTAATTCAGACTACTAATTTCTGCTGGATACAGACAGTAGTGCTAGAGTTCAAACATATCACTAGGCTAAGTCCTTTTTCTTTAGAATTGCCCCCTTTGATGATCATTTCCAGTGAACCTGGCCTCCCACAATAGAATGTAGGTCCTGCAATCTTGCTAGTCTGAGCCTGGGCCTCCCAGATGATCCCAGGAGGTCCCTACCTAGCTCTTACCCTCTCTAAACCTCTCCCAAGGCTGTCTCTCACCTGCTCTCCGTGATAGCATATCACTTTGGTCCTGAAGTAAAACTTTCCTCCTGGGAGTGGATCCCATCTTTGATCAAGTTTGTCTGTTGCTTGTCATCTCTGTTGCCCTGTGCTTTGGAGAACCCAGGGGCTGGGTTGGGGCAAACAGTTCCCCAGTCCTCCTGGCTTGGCATGGGTACCAGGTAGGCATTAGTGTCTGCTGGGGGCAGGACACACAGTTCCTGAGTTTCCTCTGGGTTTGGACTGACAAGGAAATATTCTGATTTGTTTGCATGTAGACATTTGTGTAAGTGGATCTTGAGTTGACATGCTGTGTTGATCTTTGTTGTTCACTTACTCCAGGCACAGCTACTCTCAGGGGCCTGGCTGGGACCCTCAAAATTCCATCATGATCTCAAGTATAAGATGTTTTTTCCAACCTAGCTTTCACTATAGATCTGCTCCTTTAATGTTGTTAAATGACAGTGTATTTAGTCTGGCTGGTGATCCCTATGTGCATTTTCCACTGGCCCTAGCCTTGAAGAAGAGGAGGAAAGTGTCAATTCAAACCTTCAAGGGCACTTGTATAACATACAGGGTACCTGAGGCCTTGGAAGTAAATATGATATGCCAGGGAGAATGTGTGAAATGAAAAAAGAGGGAAAAGGGTGACGGAATTCTCAGAAAGAAATCTATATTCCATGGGCAGGTATGATGTATATACTTTGAGAGGAAAAGTAGGATAAAATCAGATGGAAACATGCTAGTCATCACTGTGGGCATAGACAGAGTGGGGGATTGTGTTATTCCTTTTGTTTTTATATTTGTACCTTCTCTAAAAAATGGCCAATAGCTAATTTATAATAATAATTTGAAAAAAGTTAAAAAAAGTCAGATGGAGAATGAGCTTAGCAACATGATTTGGGAAATACTTTAGAATAATAAAGATTTGAGATATTAGTTGAGTCTAAAATATTGCCCTTTGCTATGGGTCATCATTTCACCCTGGATTTCAGTGAACAGACCCACCTCTTGCCCTAATATGTACTGTCAGTGTCCTTCTCTGGAAGGTAACACATGCAGGAAGTGAATACAGATTTTGAAAACTTTTTTTTTTGGTGTGGAGTTACAAATCACATCTCCTGTCTTCTGTGAGAGACTATCTTGGAATAGTAAAGTGTGAAGTATGGCGGGAGGAACTAGCTGCAGACGGACAGAAGAAATCTGAGTTAACAAGAGCAGGAGGGAGTTTATTCATCTATTTCAACAAATACTGTTATATGTGGTACTAGAAACAGGATAACCAATAATATTACTGTGATTTCTGTACTCACTAATTGTGCATGGTAGGAGGATGCAGGCAGCTAAGAAGGGAGTCACAACAGACCAATGCCAGGATGGCCTACTTAGCTGTCTGAGACAGAAGGTGATGAGACTGACCGGGACGGTGGTCAGAGGTGTGCATGCTACTCTCTTGTGAACCTATACTTTCCCTGGTTATATGCTTGGAGGGGCCCTCTTGGACAACAAAGTAACATTTTTCCTAATAACTGTACACAGAAAGTTATGATGCTTCAATATGGATGTGTAGATATTTCTGTGACTGAACAAAATGACTTTTATTACCAATAAAATGGCTCAATACCATAGCTACTTAGTGCAGCATCTGAATATGTTTTTTTAGTCCTACCTGAGAGGCCTCTTTTCCCTTTAGAAACTCTCTGATTTCTGCACCTAAACCCAGCTGAAAAGCTAATTTATGAACAGAAGATGGGAAAAGCCAAGACAGACATGCCATTCTGTAGCAGCTGCAACAGATTACAGCCCACTGAGTTTGTAAAGACACATATCATTGTGCCACTTTTACTTTGGGGGAGCAGTATGTTCTAGTATTGAATGTTTTGAGACTGAGTTTCTTTGCAGTTTCAGTGCCAGGGTGCTGTGTTTTCTTGTGGTATGGAAAGCCAGTGACATTAAAACTGTGTCTCCCAGGCTTAAAAATGGGAAAAAATTGTGTGAGCAAGGGATTGAAACAAAGACCAAGATTACAATGTGTAACTATGTAGTTTACAGTTTTGAATGTTTCAGCCCATGGTCGTTTGACCTTACTGCCTTTAGGCTGATGACAAGGCAATATGTTATGATTTGAATAAAAAAATTCCATCAAAATTCTTATATGTTCAGAAATGGGACTTTTGGGATGCAATTATATCATGGGAACACTAACCTGCACATTGGGGGCATATCTTGTCCCCAACCCCTTCCTCTCTCTTAGTTCTTGTTTGCTCTAATTCCTGGTTTCCATGAGGTGAGCAGCTTTCCCTTCCACCATAATGGTTCTGTATTAGAGCCAGCTGATGATGGAATGAAACTCTAAAACCACAAACCAAAATAACTCTTATTACTTTAAGTTGTGTATGTAAGGCACATAGTATACCATGGAAGGAGTGTGTGGTCAAGGAAGCTAATCACCTCATGGAAGCCAAGAAAGAAGGGATGGGGGTGAAGAAGAAGGAGGAGAGAGTGTGGGAGAGGAGACAGGGGAAAAGGAAGAGGGAGTAGCAGAGAGAGACAAGTGGCTAGGAGCACCTAACTTCCTCTCGCTAGGCTCTGCCTCTTAAAGGTTAGCCATCTCTCAATAGTGCCACTGGCTAGAAACCAAGCTTTTAATACACAGGCCTTTATGGTGCACTTACCCAAACCTTGACAGAGATGCAGGGTGGTTTATGATTTAACATGATGTGAGACCTTCACCTGGGCCAGGTGGGGCAGGCAAGGGATGCTCTCAGAAGACTCTGCAGCTGTAGAGTTGTGAGGATTTAATGAGAGAATGATTATAAAAGCACTTAGAACGTATAATAAGTACTCAATAAATGCTCTTCTCTTTTCCTTTCCCAAAATTGCCTATCACCCTGGCCTGAAGATCCTACTAACTCTTCCGCAAAATTATTCAGGGACATGAAACAGAAGGCTTTATGGCTATAGGGTCACCATTTCTATTTAGACTACTAGGTAAGGGTATAGTTTTCTCAATCTAAATGTTGGTGATAGGCACCCTTTACCTCCAGTAGAAGTATCTCCCAATTTGGTTCCATTCCACATCACATCTGGCCACTCAGTTAGGGCCAAGGATAGTTAATCAAAATGGTGGATGGAAAAGGGTAAGGCTCTCATTCATTACTGTATTCCCTCCCACCCTCCCTTCTTTTCTCCTTCTCTCCCTTACTCTCTGATTTGAATTCTTCTTTCCTCTCTCCTTCCTTCTCTTCTATCCTTTCCTATTTGAAAAAGAAAATAAAACAGAAACAATTTAGAAGGAGTAGAAAGACAGTTGAATTAGGAGCGCGAGTTAAGCCATTTCCTATAGTTAAGTACTAAATTTAGCTCTGCATTTCCTAAAAACAAAACAAAAATGATTAAAATAGCCATGAGTCAAAAATAGGCTATTTTAGGATTTTGGAAACAACATGTTGTTTCATCATCCTAAACCTGGCTTTCTCAGTAGATTGTGTTTTAGAAGATGTAACTATAAGTGAGAAGAAATAAAGTGTCCCAGTTCTCATCAACTTCATTATTCCATTTCTTCTTTGCATCAATCGCTATTTGTAATTGAATAAGACTTCCTATTTGTTTCTTTTCAAAATCTTCTCTCCTAATCAGAGTGCAATATTCCTGAGGACAAGGAACTATGTTTGCACTGATTACTACTGGATACCTGAGGTGTACCACGGCATATTTTCCATACTAAATGCTCATATATTTTGGTAACACAAGAATCAATAAAAGATTTTGAAAAGGTAAAGCTTCTCCTAAGATATACAGAGAAGTAAATGACATCAAAAGGACTCCACTTAGAATGAGACCAAGGATAACAGTGCCTCAAATGTTAACATTTAAGAGCTTTAGCAATAGTAGCCTAGCACTCTAGATTTAGTTTTGCGTATTGTTTTAGTTACTTTCCTTGCTGAGACAAGATACCCAACACCCAAAGTTAAAGGAAGAGAGGTTTATCTCAGCTCACAGTTTGTAGAGGTTTCAGTCTGTAGTAGCCTGGCTCTAAGGCAGCGTGGCATGGCAGAGGGGCACTGCAGAGGAGAAAGAGTTAAGAGATTTGCCAGTCACTTCCAAATCCTTTTAGCAGAACAGGAAATTTCCATGTCTTCTCTGATGCCACTGTGGACTCATACATAAACCTTGGAGCTCAGTCCTATGTTCCTTTTTGAGACAGAATCTTCCCACTGTGAGTTTACTCCCTGTCTCGAGACTTGTTCCATAAGTGGTGGGTAATTGTTGGGGACACTTAGCAGGATTTAACTTGCTAACTTTTACTTAATAAAATATAGTTCTAAAGATGACTTTTAGGTCAGCTATCATTTCTAGGTTAAATTTTGCCCTTTGGTACTTAAAACCAAGGTTTTGATACTTAGAAGCACATCTCCTAACATATTACTCCTGCTTCTGGTTTCAGAATTCCATATTGAGGGAGCTAGGATATGACTTCTTTTTTTATTTTTATTTTTTAAATAATGAGAAGTCTATTTGGCTCATGGTTTCAGAGGGTTCAGCCCATGGTTAGCTAGCTTCAAGTTAGAAATGGCATGGCAGGAGAAAGCTGTTCAACTCATAGCAACCAGGAAGCAGAAAAATAAAGAGACAGAGTAAGAGATAGATCCTCCAAAGGCATGCCCATGGTGGCCCACCTCATCTAACTTAGTCTTACCTCCTAGTACATTCACCTATGAATTTATCAATGAATTAATCCACTTAGTATAGCACCCAGGTTCCAGTCACCTTCTGAAAGCCATACCCATGAACACATGAGACTTTGAGTGGACATTTTAGATCCAAACCATAACAGAATGTAATCTTAAAAGCGGTGATAATTCTAAGGGGAACAAAATGACAAGAACTTGTTGGGGGCGAAGACTAATGTTGCCTATTAGAGATTGGGATTGGGAATCAGAGAAGTTAAGTAGATACCTGTATTGGGTATGCTATGTACCCCCAAGTCCTCATATAATTTTGATGGGACTGAGTTATTGGTTTGTTGGTTTGTTGTCTGGCAATGTGAGTGCTGTGCCTGCCCAGGGGTGGAGCCGACATACAATGTAAGGGAAGGAGGGTCTTCCTCTTGTTCGCTTCCTCTTCCGCCTCTCTCTCTCTCACCACCGTGCCTTGCTGCTTGTGGCTGCCATGAAAGGCAGACCTGCCATGCCACGCTATCTTGGAGCCAACTTAAGTATGGACTGAAACTTCTGAGAAACTGTAAGAATAAACCTTTCCTTCCCTAATTTTGGGTGTCAGGTATTTTGTTTCAGCAACGAGCGAAAAGTAACCAAGACAATACCTCAAGACCAACCAACAAATTAATGGAGAAACTAGGACTCTAAGCCCAAAACCATCTTTCTTGTCTGCTAGAAAACTACTGCCCTAAATTCTACCTCAAAAGATACTATGTTCTCACTGGCCAGAAGGAGGAGACTGGTCCTGTAGGTAGGAAAAGAACATGCATATAAATCTGCAAGCAGGATAAATCCTCCAGAGAAAGAGCAAGTCATTGTATGTGGTCAGTTATCAGTTACTGAAGCCAGAAAACTGCCTATAGCCAATCTGAAAATAGATTATGTCTGTGGAATATTATTTTCTTGGATATCCCAATTGTTTCATTGCCTGACATTTTTATTTTTGCATAAAATTGTAACTTAAGGGTTTTTTTTTGATAAGGCAGTAGGAAATTCACAATAGTTACTATATTGCATATTGTTATCCTCTAAATAGTTGCTCAGACTACCAGCTTTAGACCTGGAAAGTCAATCAAACAATACAAGCATTCAATTATTTCTTTACTTCAATTTTTATCATCTTAGCCTGTGTTCCTCCGAATCAGCTAGTTGCTTGTGGGGAGTGTTGGGGGTGGTTGGGCTTTTCTCTTCCAGCCTGTGAGCTGGCCGTCTCATGGGGATGGCATGGACTTTTTCCTGTTTTTCCCTGGCCATCAGGGCCACCTCTAGCATGTGGGGGCTGCGTAGCTTCCTTCCTGTTTCTCCACAGCTGGCAGGGCCACCAAAGACTCTTCTTTATTGTGCTTCTGTGACCTTCCTTCCCCAATACATGAGGGTGGAGAGCCCAACTACAACTTGGACAGAGATAGAAGGAAGCAGAATCATCTGATGTACTGAGTGACAGCTACTTAGTAATACTGCAAAGGATGTTGACATTTGCTAGGGAAGTCAATTATAGGTGCTCTCAACACACACACACACACACACACAGAAGCCAACAATGTGAGATAGACAGGAATTTTCATGACTGTAGTAATTGTTTCACCATATATATGTATTCGAAACATTATGTTGTATGCCTTAAATATATGCAGTCAAAATAAATTTTAAAAAAGCTCAGAGCAGTTGCAGGTGCCCACTGTGATGCTCACCTGTAATCCCAGTATTCTTGGTGATTGAGGCAGAGGATCACAAATTTGAGGCCACCCTGGGAAATTTAGTGATTCAGTGAGACCCTGTCTCCATATTAAAAGAGCTGGGGGTGTAGGTCAGTGTGAAAGTCCTAAGTTGAAACTCCAATAAAAAAAAAAAGAAAAAAATTGCTCCTTTATACTTGCTCAGATGAATTCAGGATCTAGACATGGGTGGACAGAGAGCAGGACCATGGTCATTCATAGAACCTGTCCATGGACAGACACTGAGTAAACCATCCTGCATCGAGTGTGAGGAAACGTAATGAACCTACACAAGGTCTGGGAAGAAACCTGCAGTGTGCAGGAGAGGCAGTCACATCTGGGAGACCCAGAGAAAGGCAGAGATCTGGAAGGTAACCTAGAGCATCAGAGAAGACATATCGTCATCCTGAAAAGAAAGCACAGAGAAGAAGTAAATTTTAAAGGACAGATCTCAGTGTCTGTTCCCTACTTAGTTACACTTGCAGAAGAAATGTGGGTAGCTTTGGCTCTGTTCTGTCCAGCCGGGTACCATTTGCTTCCCTCTTAGTGCCACAACCGGGTGGTGAGACAACGTGTTTGGGTCTGTCTTCCCAGTCTCCAATGGTCTTTCTGCCTCTAGATGTCTTTTAATCCATTTGAGTAACTATGTTGATAATGCAAATAACGCCCAGACTTGGAGGTGTGTTACCACAGCATTAGATTTCAGAAATGAGTTATTCTCAAGGATATTTCATTGAGAAATTTGGAGAGGCTACATTGGACCTCCAGTCCTAAACATAGGACCCATGTTAGGTGATTTTAAATAATATTTAGTAGTGGTACAAAATTTTGCTTATATGATAATTAGTAAAAGCATTTAAAAACAAATAGTTTATAAGTAAAATATTAAGATGATTAAAGTTCAAGAGCTAGTCAAGAATTTTGTTTAAAAATAGATGAAAGTGACAAATCAGATGCAAATAATGAAGGATAAATTAATAATATATTTGTACAGCCTGTGGACTGTGCACCTCTAGGAGTGCTTGGTGCTTCTGCAGTTAATTCAGCAGCTCTTATCATAAAATCAAGGGTGTCACTTACTTAATGCCATAAAAATAATTAAAAGTTGAAATTTTTTTCAGATGTTGAAATCTAAAGGCACATTTTATAGGCAGACATAAAATAAGGTTGGCAAATAATTTTCCTTACGACTTGCAGGATATGCAACTAACTGGTAATGCCTGCCAGGAGAATGGTGTTAAAAAGAATTCAGAGACCACATCTAAACCCAGAAAAAAAAAGGCATCAGGATTAATTTCTCCTGTTTGTCATAAGTACTGATGAAACAGTGGTAATACCTGTGCCATGTTTTTGTTATCCTTTGTATAAAGTATGAGAAAAATACAAAGAAAAAAAAACCCTTTAAAATACTAAATGGATTAATCTAAAACAAAATCAAAGAAGCTTTCCCCAGTCTAACACATTGGCAGCTTAATGGTGCGCACAAAAGCCTGCGCTGTGAGCGATGAGGATGCAAAGCAGTTAGATAAAGCTGAGATCATTTCAAATCCATGGACACCCATGCTTCAAGCCTGACTGCAAAAGCTTTTACTTCTGTTCAGACAGGAGATCTCGACAGTGATGCTAGAGAACATTTTGTAGTGCATCAGATCTAGGTAATTTCACAATGATACAAGGCAAATTTCCTTTGTTGTGTTCACTTTGAAGATATTTTCTGCCTGATTAGTTTCATGATTATATTAGTCTGTTCAGGCTGCCATAACATAGGCTGGGCATTTTAAAACAACAGAAATTTATTTTCTTACAGTTCTGAAGGTTAGAAATCTGGAAGTCTGGGTCAAGGTAATAACAGGTTTGGTTTCTGGTGAGACTCTGTCCTCAGCAGGAGATGGTACTTTCTTCTTGCTGCATCCTCCCATGGCCTGTTCTCTCTCTCTCTCTCTCCCCCCCCCCTCTGTGTGTGGAGAGACAGCTTGCTGATGTCTCTTCTTTTTATAAAGACATAGATCTATAGGATTAGGACCCCACTCTTACAATCAAATTTAACCTTCATTGCTTTCTTTAAGGCCCTGTCACTAAATACAGTCACTTTCAGAACTAAGGCTTCCACATATGAATATTGGTGAACACAGTGCAGTCTGCAGCTGTGACCCTCTGCCTTCATTGGTGGAGGGGACAGGTGTATGCTCTACTTCCTGCATGGCAGAACATAATCATCCCCAGGGTATGGGTCTAAGAGGCTGCCAGAAAGAATAACCAGAACCTTCTCCAATTTAACTAGTACCTATCTCTTTTTCATTTTTTGTGGTACTGAGGCTTGAACCCATGGCCTTTGCACTGTGGTGTACCCTCAGCTCTTTTATTCTTTTATTTTTATTTTTTATTTTTGAGACAAGTTTCTCTAAATTAAATAAGTTAATCAGGCTAGGCTCAAACTTGCAATCCTCTTGCCTCATCCTCCCAAAGAGCTGGAATTGCACATGTATCTCCAGTTTAATCTCTTTCTTATGGCTTTAGCTACTTGCTTTTCTCTAAAGAGCTATTGAATCCAGCTATTGACTCATCTAGTGAGTGGTGTTTTAAAACTGTTCTACACAGCCTTTGTGTTCCATGGTTATACTGTATTTAAGTGATTCCTTAAAGGCATGATTTGGATTTTGTGTAAAAATATATTCCAAGTATTAAAACAACTAACAGGCTACCTGAAATAGTCACATGTGTTGTGTGCCAAATTTGAACACGTTCGAGACCACTTTTATGACTTCTCGGGGTGTCAAGTTAATTTCATTTCCTGTAGGCCTTGTAATAATGGTAATTAGCTATTTCTGCCTAATTGAACAATAGAATAATAATACAAGATAAGATGTCAAAAACAGTTTATCTGTGTAAACAAACAAAAATTTATGCAAAAAATTTGCACGCTGAAGTTACTCTATAATTCTTGTATAAAATTTTGATTTCCTTTTCATTTTTATGCAAATAAACTTGTTGACCTAATAAAACCGTTGCATACATGAACTAATAAATTAAATTTATTCTGTTAATTTATGCTGACAGTTTATACTCATTTATTTCAGAATTTCATTTGAAAGTAGGTTTGCTGCTAAAGCAAATTTGAAAACCAGTGCTCTATTTGTTCACAGGTATTCTGAATTGCTTATTCAATTAAATAGCTAAAAACTGCTCATATGTGTCATATGGTGCAAACCAGACAGTGAAGTATGAATTCAACCAAACTGAAGATCAGTCACGTGGACGTCTAGGTGGGCACAAGTGCATGTCATCTAGGTGCCCTTGAATCATTGGTTTTAAGTCTGACAATGAGCAACCATTCATTATAAATCATTGGAATTTTAATTTAAAAAATTAGTGTTGGGAGCTGAGTTGGGGAGGGACATTAATATGAGTATTTGGTATTAAGATGAGAGCAACTCGGTAGGAAACTTCCTAATGGAAATGTCACTGATAGTAATTACCCCTTTCCAGTCAAGCAGCTCTTTGATTTTCCTGCAGCATGAGGGGACCAGGCAGCCTGACAGATACAGTGAAACAAGAGGGCGATTTAGAAAGCAGGAGCATCTGGAAAGCTGGCTAGGGAATTGGAGCTGATGGTCTAATTTGATATTTGTATCATTTGAAGGGTATGTTGGGACAGGCTTTTTAATCACTTAACAGAAGTTCAACAGGAGCAAATGAGATGGTGAGAAGCAGAGACAAACAGTGAGAATCCCAGGTGCTACAGGCCCTGCCCCCTCTGAGGATGCATGCAGAGGCGGGAGATAAACAAGTTCCGGGTAAAATTAACGGGCAGGGGCATTAGTCAAGTTCAGGTTAAAGTTTTCAGGTGGCCAACTTCTTTACTTCTCCCATGGGGTCCTTCTATTGCTCCCAGGTCCTGCAGGCAGTCATCAGCACATGACACTTACAGATTCTTACGTTAAAGTTATATTAAAAGGCTGTAAACATCATCCCTGCACCAAAGTTGCTTTCTTTAGTACCCCACCCCCCACTTTTAAAATTAGTTCTGGGATCCCTTAAACATTGTACTGGAAATGTCAGACTCCCAAAGAAAATGCTTACAAATTGAAGGGTAAAATTTCTGACGATTACACAGCCTCTTGCCAATGGATAAATGTGTTTGCCTTTTATTCTTCAATTATCCAGTATTACTATCCCCCATGCTTCCATAATTTTCTCCACCATAGAAACAGCTTTCTAATCTCTAAATGAAGACATTGAATGAGAACTCTGGCCCTGAATGATTTACCTGCTTCGATGCTGGAAACTTCCTTCAGACAACACATTATGAAAATGATGGCAGAGGCTTACATTTTCTGTATTTGTGTGTGATAAATTAATAATAAGATTGGGTTCTTCTGTCTGCCTCTGGAATAAACCTCATTTCTCTGAGAAAATATGACATACAGAGAAATATACACTTTTATGACAGCGTATAAAGATGGGCAATAGATGAGTGAAGTAGACAAATGCTTTCAGTGTACAAGTTTTGTTGCTCACTAACGGAAAATGCCGCAGCTACCTTTCTGTAAACGTGATTCTGTGTTAACTGGTCGATGTAATGTTCAGGGTCTTTTTGATTGACTTCCTAGCAATCAGAGATAACATGACGATTACTGTATTTGGTTTTTGTGGGTCGGTAATTGTTCAAACACATGGCAGTAATCCAAAGCTTTGCTTTTGTGAGTTCAATAATTCCATCTCCCCTTAGAAATGAAATGATAGATTTTTTTAAAGCATCTAAATAATGCATGGAGTGATGGGACGAGGAGAGTATTGCTAAAACTCACATCAAAAAGCATACTCTATCACACTGCTCGATTCTCAGAGCTGTTCCATTAGTGGCCCTTCAACATGTAATATTTCCCAATTAAATGTGTTGGTAAGAATTATTCATTTTAATAATTAAAGAGCTTCCCCAGCTCCCTGAAGAGCGTTACCATGGAGGCCCAGCTCTACTGCTGGGAATAATCACAGCATGCTAATGTAAGGAGAGGGTGACAGTTGAATGCTAGTGTTGCCAAGGAGTGACACTAACTAAGGCCCTTTCAGTATCTGGGCTCTGGGACACCCATGAAATGACCTTTTGGCTCTAGTAGGTTATAAAGTGGTTTAGTTTTGTGGCCACTATGAAAAGTAAAGTTTATCAACTGTTACGCACTGACTCTGTTTTGAGACACTCTAGGATGATACGGAAAGGCTATTCACTGTCTTTAGTAGTTTTTCCTATTAGACAATGATTCCCACATTGAGTTCTGTGATACCTTAGGGCTGCCATGAAATTCTCCAAACAAAATTTTCTTTCATTTTAATTCAAAATAAACATGTAGCCTTGGGACTTTTAAGAGGGGCTGATCTAAAACTTTGAGAAGGGACCATAATCAAATGCAATGGTAATTAGCGCTTTCTGGCAGTTATATTGAATGTGGGTCTTTGGGAGACAGAGTCTTTGTGAGTATAAATGCTGGCAAATGTAACTACAGCATTAGGGCATTGATAATTCCCCAACACTTAAATTCCAGTAAGAAAGCTCTGTAATACAATAAGCCAAAGACCCCAGTCCATTACTGAAAATAATCATAAGAATAAAGAGAGAAAGGTAACAATGTATTACTGAAAATAATGATAAGAATAAAGAAAGAAAGTTGACAATGAATTACTACTACTCGCTTTTCTCCTTCTGGTGATCATATTAATAAAATGACTTGTGCCAAGAAAGTACTTTCGATGGAGCCTTATTCTCAGTGCATTGCAGAAATTGATTCATTTAACTATGATTTATAATGATAAGGTCCTAGATTCCCATACTTTGCTAACTACACCATGACTATAGCTATGCTTACAAGTATGAGCACCAGCCTTAATGTGGTAATGCTTTGTGACTGTTTAGTACTACACACCTTGGAAACCACTCTTGCATTTATTCCTTTGATTCTTACAATAAACCACTGAAATAAATACAGCTATTTTTTATGTTAATTATACAGAGACTTTACAAGATTTTCCAGTTTGAGTTCCTAGAATTTTTAAGCTAGAATGTTCTGTAGATTTTTTTATTAACCAGTGAGAAAATTGGCTTGCAGTTGCATGGTTTGCTTTGTTTTCAAAACCATCAATTTCTTGACTTTCTTTGATAGGGCAGCTTTCCATAAGGGTTCCTCAGAACACATGAAGAACCACCTGGCTTCTTGAAAGAATTTTCATTATTTCTTGTCTTGGGTTAACGTGGCAAGTGGAAACAGTGAAACATGACAGAAAAGGGACAGAGGACTGACGGAAAGAAGGGTGACCCGGCTTTGGGTCCTGATACCCTGTCTGGAATGGGATCGAACAGAGTACTGGATCGCAGGCTGCCATTGTCCTGCGGTGCGATGGCTTTCTCAGTGCTTTTGTCTACATTTGGGAGTAGTCCTGATGCAGTCATGATGTATAAAGGCACGGCCGGAAGCCTGGGCTCTGGGAACCAGCTGTCCACCGCTCCTCCCTGAGTGGGTCTGAGTCTCCATCTGTCAGCAGCCTCGCCACCGTCTTCTCCGCAATCCAGAGCCTATCTTGACAGATGGCTCTTATGTGGAATTATAATTGTTTTTTGTTTCTCAGGGAGCTTTTTTAGTCCTCAACTTATAGTTAAGGTTTTAGCTAGATCTTTCTCTATTATTGTGATATCATAAGAAATATATATTTGATCATTGTTCTCAGTTCTGGCAAGCAATTCCTAAAAGCCTTGAAGTTTCCCATTTGATAGAAGCATCTTTTGTTGTTCATGATCAGCCCCATTCAGCTATATCTGAGCTCCAAGACAGTTTCAGGATCACGGCTGACAGAGGGACCAGCTACGTTTGTCTGGTGCTTGGGATGGAACCCAGGGCCTTTTGTATGCTAGGCAAGCTCTCTAACCACTGAGCTATATCCCCAGCTCTCGGAGGAACCAGCTAGTTGATGAGAGGGAACTTTCAGTTTCTCATTCCCTGATTTCCAGGGAGAAGGGAGGGAGTCGAAATTGAATGAATCACCGATCATCAATGATTTAATTAGCCATGTCTAAATTATGAAGCCCCCATAAAACCTCTAAGCAATGGGAGTCAGAGAGCTCCTGGGGTGGAGAACTCAGTGCTAGGAGGGTGGCGTGTCCAGGGTGCAGAGGCGCTCTACACACTCTTGCCCTACGCTTTGCCCAGTGTACCGTTTTCATTTGGCTCTTTCTGAGTTACATTCTCTCTTAAAACAAAACAAAACAAGTCCAGTAAATGTATGTAAAGCATTTCTCTGACTTCTGTGAGCTATTTAATAATCTTTAAACTTGAGGGGGAGGCCATGAAAAACTCTGATTTTTAACCAATTAGTCAGAAATGAGAGTGATACACAGTTGTTGGTACCTGAAGTGAGGTGAGTCTTGTAAGACTGAGCCCTTAACGTGGGGACTCTGGGCTCTCTCCAAGCAATTAGTGTCAGTATTGAACTGAATTGCAGGGGACCAGTTTGTGTCTGGAGAGTTAGACAATTGGTTAACATGGAAAAAATCTCCACATATTCGATGTCAGAAGTGGCATTAGAAGAGAAAAAGATTATAGTAATAATATTGGGCAGTATCTAGACATGACCTAGTGATTTTCACGTGCAGTGAGTGCTATACATAACTGATTAATAAGTTTCAACATAAGAAAATATACTCAAAGTGTTTATAGCACCCTGGACTGAAGGTAGAGTCATTTCTAAATGGATACAAAGGGAGAGACACTCTTTCTGATTTGTCCTCTGAACTCCTCTGTGTTCCAGTCATGTTGTTTTGCATATTCCCAGATAATTATGGCTTTTTACTTATCTGACTGACTTAATTGGGACACATTTACTTGCAAGGAATAAAATTCTTTCTCAAATGCATTAAGTCTCAATGGGTGATTCATTTTAAGGATACAAAGAGGAATTTGAAGGTAATCCACAGGGAGGAAATGAACCACGGCTTTTTCTTATGGAACTGGGACTTGAAAATATTAAATTAAGGAATGGACTCTTCCATTTTCTTACCAGAATCTCCTTGAATTTGGTGTCTGCTATTCGTGGAGCATCTCGAGACTGTCTTTTGTTACTCACATGGCCTGTATATTCTGCATTATAATTATTGGTGCATATTAATTGCACAAAATAAGAGATATCACTGTGAAATTTCCATGTATACTCATAATGTGCTTTGATCATATTCACTTTCCTTACTACTCCCCACCTCAGTCTCTTTCCACTTCCCTAAATGTCCTTTTTTAAAATATTTTTTCTAGATTCCATATATGAAAGAAAATATGGAAAATATTTGTGTAAGTTAGGCTTATTTCAATTAACATGATCATCTCCACTTCCGTCCATTTTCCTGCAAATGATATGATTTAATATATATAGCAAACTCATAGCAAATACTACAGTAAATTGGGAAAAATTGAAGGCCTTTCCTTTAAAATCAGGAAGAAGACAAATGGGGCCACACTCACGACTGTTATTCAGTGTAGTACTGGAAAATTTAGCTGTAGTAGTCAGGCAAGAGAAAGAAATAAAAGGAGCAAAAATAGGAAAGGAGGAAGTTAAATTATCCCTATTTTCTATACCTAGAAAACCCTCACGAGTGAACTAAAAGCCTCTTAGGACTGATAAATACAGTGAAGTGTCATAATAAAAAAAATACAAAAATCAGTATCATTCCTGTACATGAATAATGAACTTGCTGAGAAAGAAATGTGAAGATCAGTCTCATTCACAGTAGCCTCAAAAACAAAACCCTAGGAATGTTTTCAAATGACAATTTTAGTCCCCAGATTTCCTCTATTGCACGATCTGGTACTGTCAGCCAACTGAATTGGATTCTGTGTATCAGTCACTTTCTTGGGTTATAAGCAACAGAAATCACAATGGCTATTTCATATACAAAAAGAAAATTACACTGGAAGTATTGGAGAATTTACAGAATTTTTGAGGTGTGAAGAATAGTAGGAAACACAGTTTATGCAACTAGCAGCACAGTCAAAGCAACAATACAGAGCTGTTCCTGGGAAGACGCCTCCTGTCGAATGTTAGGTGCCCACAACTTGCGCTACAGACACTGGGGGCCCTGGACTCTGCTTCCGCTACTGCCTTCCATGTCCAGTTCAGTCTTCTTGAAATGAAACTCTTCAGTACCCAGACCACTGTGCACCACTAGGTTTCAATTCAAAGTCCAGGGCAGATATTTTTGATTTGTCAAGACCAGATCATGTGCCAACTCCTTGACTGGGAAAGCGACGTTTGGACACTTTCAGATTCAACAGTGTAAAGAGGGATATGGGTCCTGTTAGGTCTCATAAGGTGGGGAGTTCCTCAAAACTAAAAGAATTTAGGTTCTGGGGGCCCAAATAGAAAAACAAAGCACTTAAATATAAAAACAAGTGACCACTCAGCTCGGTGATCTTAGAATACACAGTCTATTCTGAGCAGGATAAGCTTGTCCCTACCCCAGTTGACTGTGGCCAGTAAGGCAAGATAGATGCCTTTTGACACAGAGCTGGGCTTGCCTGGGTTGTGGGTGGGCCCTTTCTTCTCTGAGAAGTGGGGTGTGAAACCATTCCTGGATAATCTTATTTCTTTTACTGGTGCCAGCTCATGAGTGGAATCTTGAGATTACACAGTTACCTCATGATCTTTTGATGACATGTATCTTGTGCTACCCATCTCAGATTACTTGGTAAGTTACCACTGGTTGCATTAATATGTCTCCAGCATATGTTTATGTTTATAGGTTTATATGCCTTCCTGGGACAACCGTGGTTACTTTGGTGAATTTTCTAGCTTTATGGGCTAAGACTTTTTCCAGTAGGTCTGATTCCTTTTCCTGCTTAGAAAATGGATAAACTGCTGGGTGTTGTGGGTCACACTGTAATCCCAGCACTCAGAAGGCTGAGGCAGGAGGATCATTGAGAGTTCGAGACCAGCCTGAGCTACAAAGTGAACTCAAGGCCAGCCTGAACTGCATAATGAGACCCTGTCTCAAAACGATGGAAAAAAAAATGAATAAACTCAAACCCACTCCTTAATCAGACAACTGAAATTGTATCTCCTAATATTCCCCAAACTGTGCCTAATGCAACAACACTTTCAAACTTTAACAAAATTCTGGCAAATAACAATTGTGAGAATACCTACCTAAACATTTTTGAGATAAGTGAAGCATGAAACTGGAAAAAAGGATTTGAAAAGTTAAAACTCCACTAAAGATCTATCATGATACATTTTGTTTACTCAAAAATATGTATTAGATGTTTATTGTATGCTAGGCATTCTGCCAAACTTCATTGAAGTTATTTTTCTTATTTAAGGATCATAGCTCATGATAAATTAGAGTAGCTCTCTGAGAGTCAAATAACTAGCCAGTAAAAGCCATATAGAGCCATTCATTGTAAAATCTGTATATAGCATTGTGTCTTTAACTTGATAATTTGGATATTTGGGATTCAAGTATGATGAGACTGGATATATAGCTCAAAATTTTAGCATCTATCCCAAAAGAATTTTTAAATTTTTTAATTTAATAAAGATTCAGAAGCTTGGCATGGTGGTGCACACCTGTAATTGAGTCTAGTTAGCCTGGGTAACTTAGTGACTTAGTAAGACTTTGTCTCAAAGTAAAAATGAAAATGAAAATAAAAATAAAAATGGTTTAAGATACTGCTCAGTCCTGGGTTTAATTCCCAGCACAGCCATACACGCATGTGCACACACACACACACACACACACAAATCTGAAACTTCTTTTGGAATTTTGGTTTTGGGGCCTGGATTTTAACAAGTAAAACTTGCTAAATGGTTCCAGGAACAATTGTCTTTAATGTTATTGTTATTTGTGCTTTAAAGAAAGAAAAAGAAAGGTTAAAGGAAAATATTCAAGTTACTTGGAAATAAAAGGAGTTTATAAGAAGCCAAACAGATGTAATAATAGATATTCTATGAGAATAGAATCATGGTAAGGTGAAAGAATAATAGAGGAACTTTCTTCATTAGCTGAAGTTAGATTTAAAAATCATGAAGATAGGATTTTAAATGTGAGAATATTTGAGCCCTGGAAGGAAAATGGAAACATATAAACACTGGCAAGTAGGTAAAAATATCAACAATTTATGTTAATTATTGTCTACTTTATGAATTCTCATGCTCTACATCTGGATCAAATCTCTTCTGAAGGTTTGCTGCATCTTAGACAGATGCTATAGTTGCATCTGAAAAATAATGACAGAATTATGTCATAGGACAGATTGCTGGGAAATTTTGTTTGACAATGTTTTTGTCTGTGAAAGGTATCAAAATAAATCATGTTCATTTATGTTATTTTGATAAAGAAGAAATGTGATGACACGTGAAGTAGTTTGTTGAGTTACCATTCACCTGAGTCCCCAAAAGCAAGGATTGCCCAACTTGCTCTATAGGACCAGCCTTTGTGGATTCTGTGGCTAGTACTAGAGCTATTTACCTTTGCCTGTATAGCTCAAAGGTATCCATGGTAATGAATGAATGTTACTCATTGATACTGAAAGTTGAAAATTCTACTCATTGACACTGAAATCTGAATTCACTTAATTTCACGTGTTGCAAACATTGTTCATCTTTTAATTTTTTTTATTAAGAAAAATACAGAATCCATTCCCAGGTTTATGGGCTATAAAAAAACAGGTGGTGGTCAGATTTGGTGCATGGGGTATAGTTTACCAAGCCTGGTTTAAAATGTCCTGTTCTTTCCTTATCTCATAGTTTCCAAACCAATTAGGATTAAATACATTTTTTATGAGGTACATCCCATCTTCTGTATCACAACTTTGTTTTAAAATATTACAATCTAATCTTTTATACGTCTTTCCCTATTCTGGTGTTGATATTGTCAATTTATATTGTCAAGAATGTAAAATGCAGATAATACTGGTCAGAGTTTATAGATTAAGTATTTAAGTATCCTCTTTCACATTATTTAACTCATCTTTTCTTTTCCCAGTTTCAAAGAATAATTCCCAATCCCTCCCCTTCTCTTTTCATTTCAAATCTAATTTGTATGTGACATATATAATCTTCTTTGGAAAAGATATTCGCCATGACTCAAACAATCCCTCTGTTCACTCTTGGTTTCTTATTCTTGAAATGAGAGAACACACATTTTAGTCCCAGATGAATAAGAGAAAAAAAAAAGTTAATGCGGTTGAACATCATCCAAAAATGCAGGCTTTGCATAAGATGCCCAACTAATTTCCCCTAGCTTTGTCTACTCTATTAATTTTCTACCAGTTGCTTATTTTCTCACAAATTTTGCACATCCTGTACATGTAAAAGCAAGAGAAATGAAAGCTTCTACTTGAACTAGATAAACAGAAAGAACTTGGCCATTTTATTATAATAAAAAGCCATTTTTAATTTAATGTAGCCAATAGTGAGGGTGTGTGTATACATTTCTTATAGATGGGTCTATGTGGACTGGGTGATAATAAACACTTATATCACAAAGTATATGCCCTCAGGTAGTTTTCAATTAAAGAATACTCCAAAACATATTTAAAGAATAACAAGCATGCCATCTGAGTTGGCCAAGAGATATCAGTATTGGTAGACAAAATCTCCTTTACTTTTCTCCTCCCAGAAATGCTCCACTGAAAAATTTTAGACCCTCTGAAATATTTCTTGGGAGAACTCACACATGCTTTCTTTTGCAATTCTATCATACTACCACAACTCTGATGATGTTGTTGTCTTGCTACAGCTTGTTGAGCACCTCAAGGTCACAACTCTGCAGAGTCTTCCTAGCTTGATTTTCCTGTCCCCTCAAAGTAGGAATGTCTGGTTGTCCTCTTTTGTTTCTGAGAATCATGAATATTGTGTCACTTGTGCATGGAAAAGTTTTTTTCCCCTAATTTTAATTCTCTGCAGAAAAGCAGTTTCTTCTCTATACAAATTTCTTATCAAATAGATGATTCAGTTCTTTTATTTTTTGAAATGTTTGCTGCAATCTGTTCCTTACATTAGAACTCAGTAATTGATCCTTGAAGACTGTGCTGTGAATATTATGAGGGTCAGTTACCAACTTACAAATATCCCTTCCCTCAGTAAGAACCCAATGACTGGGACAGCCAGTCCCTAGCCTTTTCCTATGAGTCAGCACCATTCACGGACTGTGAGGGAAGAGAACAAGAAATCAACAAGAAACAAGCCCTCCCTGCAAACCAGTGCCATGCATGAGCCACTGCCACTGGGAGCACAGCCAGACCCTATCCCCTTCTGGCACATGGGCTAGGAAACAGGAGGAGGTCCCCTCACCCCCAAGCAACCAGCTGATCTAGAGAAACACAGGCTGCAACGATGGCTGTTGAGGTGAAATGCAATTTGATGCTTGCGGTGTTTTGGTGTTTTACTGACTTTGCAGGTCTGGAGCTGGTGGTCTGATCATCTATTTAGAGGATAGTGGTACACAGTGTGGCATCTGTGGGGGATCTCTTTCTAAAGGTGGTGACCATTGTTGATTCCCTGTTGTCTTGTTTTGAGGTCCTGAATCATTTTCATTGTTTTGTTGGGTTGGGCTTTATTCTGTTTTGTTTTGTTTGATTTTGTTGTGTCTGATGCAGCCATTTTGAGGATAGCAGGATATATTGTGGTGGCCATTGTGGATTTATTATTGTCTTGTTTTGAGGTTCTTTATTGCATTCATTGTTCTGTTTTTATTGTTTCTATTCTTTTTTGTTTACTTTGATTTTTACTATGTGTGAGGGTATCTGTAGCTATTTTGAGGATGGCAGGGGGCATTATGGTGACTATTGTTGATTTTGTATTGTTCTGAGGTCCTGTGTCACTTGCAGTGGTTTGTTTTGATTGACTTTGCTCTGTTTTGTTTTGCTTGGTTTTATTCTTTTTAAAATAAAAGAAAAGACCCAATGACCTAAACCAAATATATTACCTTAATTCTCCTTTCTTGTTAGAGAGAATTATTTTCTCTATTCGCATATACTCATTCATCCAGAACCTGGGCCAGGAAAGTCCTATAAACCCCAGTTAAATGCTCAGTGTTTACACATTGTGTGGTTTTTCAATATGAGGTCTCTGCCAGCGAACACATTAAATAGCCAGAATGAATCGTACAAATGACAGAAATTTTAGGGAGGTGTTCTGAAAGAATACCAGATTATGTATGAGTTGTGAGAGAAAGAGTTCATGGAGATCCAAAATTTGAGCTGGTCTTCGAAAAATGTATAGAATGTGGGTAGTCAACAGTCTTTCTACATTGGTGCTCTGATTTATGTTTTGGAGTTTATACCATAAGGCCAGAGATTACTTATGTGGATAAATCATCAGGAGATAGATAACAAAAGTTTCAAAAAAGCATGAAACAAATGAAAAGTATTTAGAGGAAGATATCAGTTGGAAAACATGTTTCTTAGAAGAGGCATGCCTTATATGTTAGTTGATGTATTTCTAGACTATACATCAATGTATGTATCATGCCCTGTAGCATTTTTCAGTTGTATCTGTACAAGAAAAACAGTGAGTTTCTATCCAGGAAAGCTTTCATGGAAAAAATGGGCTTTAAGACATTCCTGAGCATTTCCTAAAGTCTCAAGAATCTGGGACCAATTTAACTCATAGGATTTGTAGGATAAAATTTCTTGGAATACCACCAAGATGAAACCCAGGGTGAAATGCTTTTTGCCTTTGTTTAAACAACTTTTTGGTAAATAGAGATTTTGTGTTCATCAGGTGTTTTTAAAAAAAATTTATTTTAAAGAAAATAAAGCCAAGAAAAATAAAACAGAATAAAGCCAATCAAAACAAAACAGTGTAAGTGATACAGGACTTCAAAACAAGATAATAGGAAATCAACAATGCTTACCAAAATGCCTCTTGCTGTCTTCAAAATAATTGCTCATAACTTTATTTTTTTTCCTCCCATAGTGACATTTGTAAAATATTTTTTTTATTTAAAAGAAAAAAGACACATATAAGAAAGATGAAAAGCAAAAGGGGCAAACAAATGATAACAGGAAATCCACAACAGTAACATTATGGTTTTACAAAACAAGATGATAGGAACTTGACAATGGTTGCAATATTGTGTATTGTTACCTTCAACATGGTTGTTTACATTAACAGATATAGACATGTAAAATTGATCTAATCTTATGAGTATTAACCAACCTTACTCAATAACTAATACATTCAGCAGTATAGTCATTTTATTTATCTTACATATACATATATAGAGATTTATGTCTTTTTCTTTTCCTTTCCTTCTTTCCTCCTTTTCCTTTTCCAATTACTTTTGCTCTTTGAGCAGTTTTTTACCCTTACACAGTATTTATTGTAGATTTTGGATCATATATACTTTTTCAGTTTCTTTCACTAGGGAGACAATATGGTATTTACACGTGTGGGTTTGATTTGTCTTACTTATGAGTATGGTCTCAAGTCGTGTCCATTTATTTATAGAAGTCTCAATGCAATCTGTCTTGATAGCTGAGTAGTACTCTGTTGTATAAAAATACCACATCTTTTTTATCCATTCCTTGATTGGTGGGCACTTGGGTTGCTTCCAAGATTTGTCTATTACAAACTGGGTTACTATAAACATGGGTGCACAAATATCACTGTGGTATGATGTTTTCAAATCTTCTGGGAAAATGCCCAGAAGTGGGATAGCTGGGTTGAATGGGATCTCTAATCCTAGCTTCTTGAGGAATCTCCACACCGACTTCCACAGAGGTTGCACCAGTCTACACTCCTACCAACAGTGGAGAAGAGTTCCTTTTTCCCCACATCCCCTCCAGCATTTGTTGTTGGTTGATTTCTTTAATCTTGGCCATTGTTTCTGGAGTGAGATGGAATCTCAGTGTTGTTTTAATTTGCATTTCCCGAATGACCATTGATGTTGAACATTTTTTCATATATTTATTAGCCATTTGCATTTCTTTCTCTGAGAAGTGTGTATTCATCTCAGATGCCCATTTTTGGATTGGGTCTTTGAATTTTAGGGGCCTGATTTCTTTTAATTCTTTATAAGTTTTAGATAGAAGTCCTTTGTCTGATGGACTATTGGCTAAGATATTTTCCCAATTTGTGGGGTTTTTTTTCACTCTGTTGGAGATTTCCTTTGACATGCAAAAACTTTTTAGTAAGACAAGATCCCAGGTGTTGATTCTGGTGAGTGTTTCCTGTGCAATTTGATTTTTGTTCATGAACACTCTGCCTACTCCTATGTCATCAAGAATTTTACCTACTTTGTCTTCTAGCAAGTTTAGTGTCTCTTTTAATACTCAGATCTTTGATCTATTTTGACTTTATTTTAGTGCATAGTGATAGACATGAATCTAGTTTTAGTTTATGGCATATAGAAAGCCAGTTTTTCCAGCACCATTTGTTAAAGAGGCTATCTTTCTTCCAATGAACGTGTTTGGCCCCTTTGTCAAAGATGAGGTGGCTAAGTGTGTTTGTAGTTGTGGCTTTATCTTCTAATCTATCCCATTGATCTTCAGGTCTGTTTTGATTCCAGTACCATGCTGATTTTATCACAGTGGCTTTATAGTATAGTTTCAAGTCAGAGGTTGTGATGCCTCCTGCCTTCCCTTTGTTGCCCAGAATTGCCTTTGCTATTCTAGGTCTCTTCTGGTTCCAGATGAATTTCAGGAGTGATTTCTCTAGCTCTGTGAAGTAGGCAACTGGTATTTTGATTGGGATTGCATTAAATCTGTATAATAACTTTGGTAGAATGGTCATTTGCATGATGTTTATTCTTCCTATCCACGAACAGGGAATATCTTTCCATTTTCTGAAATCCTCTCTGATTTCCTTTTTCAGAGTAATGTAATTTTCACTGTATAGATCTTTTACTTCCTTTGTTATACTGATTCCTAAGTATTTCATTGTTTTGGATGTTATAGTGAAGGGTGTGGTTTTCCTTATTTCTCTCTCAGTGACTTTGTTGTTTGTGTACTGGAATGCTATTGATTTCTGAGTGTTGACCTTGTATTCAGCAACATTACTGAATTTAGTTATTACATCTAGAAATCTTTCATTGGATTTTTGGGGGGTCTTCTAGGTAGAGTATCATATCAAAGAGTGATAATTTTACTTCTTCCTTTCCTATCCTTATTCCCTTTATTTCTTTCTCTTGTCTAATTGCTCTGGCTAATATTTCCAGAACTCTATTGAATAGGAGTGGTGATAATGGACATCCTTGTCTTGTTCCTGATTTTAGGTTAAAAGTTTTCAGTTTTTGCCCATTTAGTAAGATGTTGGCTGTTGTTTTGTGATATATGGCTTTTATCATGTTGAGATAGAGACCATATATTCCGATTTTCTGTAGGGTTTTTCTTTTATTTAAGATAAAATGGACACAGAAAAGAAAAACAAAAAGCAAAAGAGACAAACAAACAACAACAGCAGCAAATCTAATACAATAACATTATAGGTTTACAAAGTGAGATGATTGGAATTTCACAATGGTTGTAATATTGCGTGTTGTTACCTTCAAAGGGGTTATTTAGATTAACAGATATAGACATGTAAAATTGATCCAATCATAAGAGTATTAACTGTTCTTTTTCAATAACTAATGCATTTAGTAGTATAGTCATTTTAACTATCTTATATATACCTATATACAGATTTATGTCTTTTTCCTTTTCCCTTCCTTCTTTCCTCCTTTCCCCTTGTGATACCTCTTGTTATCTTCAAAATAACTGCCCATTCCATCGGGCACAATACAATCAAACAGAATAGTACAGGATAAAACCAATGAAAAACAAAACAATGGAAACAATACAGAGTAAAACAACACTGATTACTATAATGCCCCATGTTATCTTCTAAGCAGTTGCTCATGTCATCCGTCATAATACAATCAAACAAACCAAGATTGGATAAAATCACTCAAAACAAAACAATGAAAGCAATATAGGGTTTCAAAACAAGGTGATCAGATATCAATAATGGCTAGCATAATGTGTTTTGTTATCTTTTTTATAGCTGTCTATGCCATCAAATATAATAAAATTAGGCAAACTGAAGTAGAATAAGACCAAACTAAACAGCTCAATGAAAACAATGCAGGACACAAATCCCGATGACAGATTAACAGTGGCCACTGCCTTCCCTTTCTAGACACTTCCTCCCCTTTCATTTTTACAATACGTATTACGTATTTTGAATCCTACTAACTCCTTTAGTTTTTTTTTGTACTAGGGAGATAACATGATGCTCACCCATGTGACTCTGGGCCATTTGATCCATGAACATGATCTTAAGTTGTATTCATTTACCTACAAGAGGCTTGAGGTTATTTTTCTTTATAGCTGAGTAGCTTTCCATTGGATAAAAATGCCATATCTTTCTTGTCCACTATGTAGCTAATGGGCAAGCTACCCCCACTTCTTTCTGGTTCCCTGTCACATACAGCATTGTTTTCTCCCCTTTGACTTTCAGTCTATGAACCCCCTTTTGAGTTTAATGTGTTTCTTGTACAAAGCATATTGGTGGATCCTATCTCTTGATCCACTCTGCCTATTTCTTTCCATTGGTGGATTGAGGCTATCTATGTTAATGGTTAAGGCCAACACGCACTGCCTCATCTCTGCCATGCCACTTTCCTACAGTTGGCTGCCCACTTTTCCTCTCAATTGTCTGCCCCACTCGGTGATATCCCCCTGCCACTGTTTCTGGAGCTGTGGTCTTTTTTATCTCTCTCTAAAATGTACTTCAGTATTCTTTGTAGGGTTGGCTTGGTGGTTATAAATTCCTTCAGTTGTTCTTTGTCATGGAAGTATCTTGTTTCTCCATTAATTTCGAAAGATAGTTTTGCATGGTACATCAATCTGGGTTGGGAGTCATTTTCTTTCAGGGCTTGAAATACTTCACTCCGAGCTCTTCTTGACCTGATGGTTTCTGTTGAGAAGTCTGTTGTGATTCTGATGGGTTTTCCTTTGTAGGTGATCTGTTTCTTTTCTCTCACAGCTTTTAATATTCTGTTCTTGTGTTGAATTTCTTGGATCTTGATTATTATATGTCTGGGTGTAGATTTATTTTGGTTATGGTTAGCTGGAGTTCTATATGCTTCACTTATCTGAAAATCACTTCCTTTTCCCATGCTTGGGAAGTTTTCTAAGATTATTTCTGTAAATATGCTTTTAATTTCATTTGTACTGACCCATGCTTTTTCACTCACACCTTTTATTCTTAAGTTATGTTTCTTTGGGTTGTCTTGCAGCCATTGTATTGTTACTTCCAGGTTCCTTGTTATTTTTAAGAGATCTTTCCTTTCATGATCACAAGCTGCAAACCTGTCTTCAAGGTTTGAAAGTCTATCTTTAGTTTCTTTCAAGTGGTTTTGCCAAATTTCATTGGAGTTTTTGATTTCCTGGTTATCTCTTTGAATCTGTTTCATGTATTCTAAATCTTTTTTTGTATTGTTCATTCAAGGTTTCCCTCATTTTCCTATGCTCCATCTTTTCATCTATGTCTCCTTTAGAGTTGCCTAGCAGTTCTTTTATTATGTTTTTCATTTTGTTTAGCTGAGTTAGTATTTCTGTTCTAATTTCTTTTATAGCCTCTTGAAGTTGTTTCTTTACTTCAGTTGCCATCACCTCAGAAACTTCAGTTGTTGGACTCCCGATCTCTTCTGCATTTACATCTCCTGGACTTGCTTTGTTTGGATTGGAGGCCAGAGACTGCCTTTTGCATCTTTGTCTTAACATATTCCTGGGTTCTTCTGGGCAAATGGGTACTGGGGACCCAGGCACTCCTCACATTGGTCACAATTTCTCTGAAGTGAGACTGGTTCTTCTAGTCAGTGCTGATTATGGATATCTGATGGTTGCCACTGGGGGAGCTGCTACAGCACTATCTGCTGTCTTTCCTCAGCCTGCCTTGGTTCCCCGATGGCTGGTACAGTGTGGCAGGGCTGGGGCCATCACCCACAAACCTGGGCCAGTCACCCGCCGACTCTCCACCACCACCCCTGGAGCACATGCGGAGCTGCCATCTCCAGACTGAGTGGGTCACTGGCAGGGACCTTCTGAGGTGGCCCCCAGGATGTGCGTATGGGGCAGGGCTCAGCCTGGGCAACCTCCATGGGTCTGTGCCCAGCTAGGAGTCCCCAGCCCAACTCCCAAGATGTCTCCCAGCCAATCTCTTTCTCTCACGGGAGGGTGAAGACCTCTGCACACTCACCGTCAGCCAGTTCAGTTCTCCAGGTCTGCTCCCCGTGTCCACTGCCACTCTCCTCCAATGCTGCCTTTCTCGGCAGAGGACTCTGGGGCCACCGCTGCCATGGCACCTTGATTGTGCATCCCCAGGTTCCACACCATGGGTCTGACTCTGGGCAGAGGCGCCGCCAGCTTCCACCTTCTTTGTTTAAGTGTTTCTTTTTACTCTTTCTGTGAGCTTCAATCCTCACTTTAAATTCTTCCTGGGTCCTTCCTTCTTGTCTTCCCAATGTTGCTATATTCCAGCATCTGGATGGTATCTCCCAGGGAGGCTGTTAACTCTGCTGCTCACTGTTCTGCCATCTTGTTCTTCCTCTACTTCTGTAGGGTTGTTATCATAAATGGGTGTTGGATTTTGTTGAAAGCTTTTTCTGCATCTATTAAAATGATCATGTGGTTCTTGTCCTTGGCCCTATTGATATGGTGTATTACATTTATTGATTTGCGTATGTTGAACCATCCCTGCATTCCTGGGATGAATCCCACTTGATCATAGTGTATAATCTTCCTTATAACTTGCTGTATTCTATTTGCCAGTATTTTATTGAGGATTTTTGCATCTCTGTTCATGAGGGAGATTGGCCTGTAATTTTGCTTTTTGGTTGGGTCTTTCTCTGGTTTTGGTATTAGGGTAATACTTGTTTCCAGGAATGAGTTAGGGAGACTTGCTTCCCTTTCAATTTCATTGAAGAGTTTGAGGAGTGCTGGCACTAAGTCTTCCCTACATTTCTTGTAGAATTCAGCGGTGAATCCATCAGGACCTGGGATTTTCTTTGTTGGTAAGGTTCTAATTATATTTTTAATTTCATTAGCTGAAATTGGGTTATCCTGCCCATAACTTTAAACATAGTAAAAATCAAACAAAGCAGAACAAAATAGAATCAATGAAAACAAGACAATGAACACAGTAAAGGACTTCAACACAAGATAATAGTAAATCCAAAATGGCTACCATAATGTATCTTGTTATCTTTGAAATAACTGCCAATGCCATTAAATATACTAAAATCAAACAAGACAAAACAGAATAAAGCCCAACCAAACAAAACAATGAAAATGATACAGAACTTCAAAACAAGATAATAGGGAATTAATAACAGCTACCACCTTCAAAAGGAGATCCTCCTTAGATGCTACACTGCCCATTGTCCTCTGAATAGATGATCAGATTACTGGCATTAGGCCTGCAAAGTCAGTGAAATACTAAACACTATAAGCATTAGGTTGTATTTTACCTCAATAGCTATCATCACCGCTTGTGTTTCTCCAGATCAGCCAGTTGCTTACAGGGTTGGGGGGCCTTGGCTCTTCTTGACTCCCAGACCACATGCTGGAAGGGGCTGGCGTCTGGTTCTCCCAACAGCAGCCCATGCATGGCACCTACTTGCAGGGGAGGGCTTAGCTTCTTGTTGGCTTCTTGTTCTCCTTCCCCACAGTCCACAAATGGTGTCAACTCACAGGAAAAAAAGACTGGCATCTCAGGTTTCTTCCCCCCCTCCCAAAAAAAAGAACATTTTTTGCCTGTAGTGTTCCAAAATGGGGACAGGGGGATGGAATACAACTAGTTCTCTGGCTGTTATTTTTATAATTATGTTTGCATTGATCTAAAGACAAAGGAATATTGTTTAAATTTGGTGTAGGAAGAATTAATTGACTGGAAGTTGTCAATTAATTGTGAGATTATAGTTGCTCTTATGAAGGATTGACTCAAATTCTTCCATCTCTTTATGGATGAGCAGCAGCATAGAATACTTGTTTTGGATTGAATGGTTGAGTTTCCCTTGTCCCCAAATTCATATATTGAAGTCTTCTTGTAATGCTATTTGGAAATGGGGACTCCAATACTTAGATTTTGATGAAATCAAGAAGATTTGTCCCAATTTTATGATTAATGTCCTTCTAAAAATAGGAAGAAAGTACAGGACTATCTCCTTTCTTTCTGCCACGTCAGGATAGTTAGAGGCTGCCAGTAAGAAAAGAAGAAGGCCCTTATCTATAACTGAATCTTCTAGGACCTTGATCTTGGACATCTAGTCTCCATAATTGTGAGAAATAAATATTTGTTGTTTGAGACACCTAGTCAATAGTATTTGATACAGCTATCTGCTATGGTTTGAGTGTCCTGTCTAAAACTCTGTTGACATTTAACTGACTCTGTAACAGTACTAAAAATGAGACCTTTAAGTAGTGATTAGATTCCATGGGCTCTACCTTTATGAATAGATTAATGCCATTATCATTAAGAGGTGGTCTTTATCATAGGAGAGAGTTCCCAAAAAGCAAGTGAATTCTGCCTGACTTTTTGTCTCGCATGCGCCCACTTGCCCCTGTTGTAATGTACCATGAAGTCTGGGCCAGATGCTAGCACCATGATCTTGGACTTACCAGCTTTCAGATCTCTGAGACATAAACATTTACTGTCTCTAGATTACTCCATCTGTTGTATTCTGTTTTAACAGCAGAAAGTGGACTAACACAGAAAACTGGTACTGAGAGTAAGATATCAAATAGCATGCTATTATTACACACAATAACTTGGAAAAATCTCAAGAGTACTATGGAAAATAAAAGAAAGCCAATCTCAAAAGGTTATAAACTGCATGAATTTATTCATATAACATTCCTGAAATAAAAAATTATAGAGATGAAGAGAACAATTCTGCTGCTAGGGATTAGGAGTGGTAGGGAAATGAGAGTAGGTATGGCTACAAAAGATCACTTGAAGGCCATATTTATATGCAAGAATAGTTCTGTATTTGAATTCTGACTGTGGTTTCATAATTCTGATAAAATGAGATACACTCGTACTCACACATTACACCAATGTCAGTATCTAATTTTGAAAACATGCTACAGTTAGGTAAGACCTAACCAATGGTAGAAACTAAATGAAGAGTATTGGAATCTTCTTGTACTATTTTGTAATTTCCTATGAATCTATAATTATTTTAAGACTCTATTAATTTAGTGTCTGTAGTCTGGATTCAAATTGTAGAAAATGTAAGAAATTAGTTCTAGTAAATGAAGTACCATGATTTCTTTTATTACATACACATATATATTACTTTTTGTGAATTTTTAGTATGTTGACCCTTTGATCATAATGCCATGTTTCTCTCTGACTCTAATAATACTTATTGTTTGTCTGACATTAATGTAGCCACTCCAGCTACTGCTTGTGTTATCTTTGTTTATCTGTCTGTCTGTCTCTATCATCTATCTTCTTTTACTTTCAATTTTTTTGTCTTTGAATGTAAAGTATATTTCTGTGGACAGTATTAAATTGGACCCTTTTATACAGTATTAAAATCTCTTTTGATTGAAATATTTAGTCAATTCACATTTAATGTAATTATTGACATAGTTGGATTTACTTCTCTTATTTTGAATGTGCCTCATGTTACTTTATTCCTCTTGAATGTTTTATGACATGTTAACAAAACTTTTTATATACTATTTCAATCTGTCAATTAAAACTTTTTGCTATTAATGTGTTGTTTTAGTGATTACAATAACACCTCATACTCAGTTACTATTGACTTAAACTCGGTAAAATGCAGCAATTTTACTCCAACATAATTCTAACTTCTCCTCTTTTGCTATCGTGTATATTTATTACATATAATATAGATGAAATAAATCCTACAGTATAGTGTTGTAATTGTTGAGTTAGGCAATTTTGTATTTTAAAATAAATTGAGAGGAAACAAAAATACACACAAACATATATATATGTGTGTATATATATGTATATGTATATGTATGTATATGTATGTCTTCTGTACTTAACTACGTACTTCAGTCTTCTCTGCTTACATATGTACTCACCAAATCTGATGCTCTTTATTTCTTCCAAAGCCTTTGAGTTAATGCTTGTGTGATTTCTTTCAGCATGAAAGATGTGTTTCAATATTTCTTATAAAGCAGGTCTACCAGCAACAATTGTCTTTAGTTTTTTATTAACTTGGGATGTCTCTTTTTTTCTTTCCACTTTTGAAGGATAGTTTTATTAACTGTAGATTTCTTGGTTGACAATTTATTTCTTTCAGCACAGATAGTCCCAGACTTAAGATAGTTAAACTTGAATTTTTCAACTTTGCAATGCTGTGAAATTGATAGGAATGCAGTAGAAACTTCACTTAAGATTTTAGATTTTGATCTTTTGCTGGCTGATGATATGAAGTACGCACTCTCATGTGACACTGGGCAGTGTGGGGAGCTCCAGCCCCCATCAGCCTTGTGCTCCTGTGGGTGAACAACCTCTGCGGTGTACTGCGTTACTAGCCATGATACCTGATAGGTTAGGTACAATAAGCATGTTTTTGACATTTGGTATTTTGAATTTATTATGGTTTTTTTGTTGGGTAACTGCATCATAAGCTAAAGTGCATATATACTTTGAATATGGATTATATTCCCTTAATGAATTCTTTTGCTTCTAATAAGAAGTCAGTCATAATTGTATCATTGTACTTTATATGTGATAAGTCATTTTTCTCTTATTGTTTTTGAGATTTTTCTGCTTGTACTTGCTATCACGTTTTTGACTGTGACATGTTTTGATGTGAATTTCTGTATTCATAATACTGTACTTAATGTTGAGGTTCTTGGATTACTAATGTTATTTCAAAATCAAATTTAGTAAGTGTTAGCTCATTATTTCCTTAAATGGACTTTCTACTTCTTTCTCTTTTTATGTATCTCTCTCTCAAATATGTACATACTTATGTATATGTGTATATTATGTATGTATATATATATGTATATGTTTGATGTTATCTCATACATTACTGAAATTCTGCTAACATTTCTTCACTCTTCTGACTGGATAAATTTCACTGGTTTGTCTCCCAATTTACTTATTTTTCTTTCTTCTGACTTCTCAAATAGGCTGTGGAATCTATTAAATGCTTCATTTTGGTCATTGTTCATTTCAACTCTGAAATTTCTATTTGTTTCTTTTTAATTGTTTCTACCTCTGTACTGAGATTTCCTATATGTTGAGTTAGTCTCATCATATTTACCTATAATTACTTAAGTGCAGTTTATTTAATTCTTTGAACATAAATATTAGCTATTTTGAAGTCTAAGTCTACTGAATCTGATATCTAGACCCACTTGAAGTTAATTACTTTTTTTTTTTTTGCGGTACCAGGGGAAGTTAATTACTTTTGACTGCTCTTCCTCTTTCTCTTGAGCATAGTTCATACTTTTAAGTTTATTTACATGTCTTTTCATTTTTTTTTAAAAACTAGACATTTTAGATTATTGTGGGTCACTGGATTTTTTGAGAGTTTTATTTTAAATCTTGTATTTTCTTGCACTTGACCTGAAAGTTTAGTCAAGTTTTTGCTCAGTTTTTAAATTTATTTTTATTTCTTGTCTGGTTTCATAATGGTTGTTGCTGTGTTTTCATGTCTTAGACACCAACCAATAACTTAGGTTGATTATATTCAAATACCTCAAACCTCCATCCCCTGCTGAGAGGGCTTTGTATTCATTTGGGGGCATAGTCAGTGTTAAAGTTATTCCTTTATCTTGGCTCTCACTTTCTACCAGCCCGCTCAAATTTCCCTTGCACACCTGCTTAGTTTACCAGTTACACAAGGTTGTATGGGATTGATTACCTTCGCTCTCTGTGGCTCTTTCATTTTCAGAGGTAGGGAGATTTTTGGCCTTTCATGCCTCTATAGGTGATTATACGTTTTTAAAGCATGAAAGATGCAGGTGTTTTATTTACAAATCCAATTTGTGATTAGAAGAGAAAGAATCTATTTTCCCAGGCCAACATTTCCCTCTCTTCAGAAATATCACAACAGAAGTGATATTGTGATACAAAGTATAATATATATTTAAATAGGGGTAAACTCTGGATTTAAATTAATTTTTGTCTTGACACATGAGTGACCTGGGTCATATTGACTGTAAGGCAATTTATGTGGGTGGGATGACTTGGTTATTGTATCCATAAAAATGGTGATGATGTGATGTACATCATTAAGTTCCTTATTTCAAAGAGGATTAATGGACTTATTTTAAATCCAAGCAGGATTTTAAAATTGTGAGCGTGTTGCAAACTTATGCTTTAAGTCTAATAGCGAATTATTCATGTTAATGGAGATGAGAAAAAGTGTGATAATGTCCAAATATTAGAAAAAATGAAGATGACATATGCTGCTGTGGTTTTACAAATATTTCTACTGGAAAATAATCTGCTCTGTCAGACACAGATTTTAGCTACCAAGATTAAATACTACATGCATTCTTTAGTTTCATCTTGACATTTGTTATAGGAACTGTACTGTCACCATTTCACAGATCAAGAAAATGTGGTTGAGAAAAGCTGCTCAAGGACAGGTATATAAAAATATAATGCAGATTAGAAACCCAGATGGCCTGACCTCCAAGATCATGTTCATGTGGTGTATGACCATGCATTTTGAAAATTCACAGAACTCTTTCCCAGTGGAGGATAATATGAATTTTAAAGGTGAGACTTTTTCATTTCCGTATTTTTCCTTCCTGTTGAACTTGTGGCATTGCTCCTGAGACTGATGAAAAAGAGCCCACTTACAGCAGTTTTAGCCTTTCTCTTTGCTCGCCTACAACTTCCCTAGGGTGGAGCAGTAATTGCTTTTACATACTTTATAGCTCTTTACCTGAGAAGACAGAATATATAAGCACAGTTGCTCTGCGGTCACTTAAAAACAGGCAATCTTCCCTTTGCCTCCCAAATTTTAGAAAAGAAACATTTGTGATCTTAAACTTAGCCTCTTGAAAATTCACAGCTTTCAACCTTGATGTAATAATCAGACTAGTGCTCCAAATTCAATATATTCTCTATTTCCTTCATTATATGCAGAATACATGATGATCAACTGAAGAATAAAAGAAAAACCATAATTTTTCCACTTTGGTAAAAATATTTGAGATATGTTATTTTATATTATTTCCAGTATGATTCTTCTTTAAATATCACATTTGGGGGGTCAATAAAAAAATGAAAAAGATCAAAGTTCGCTTCTATGCTTGGAAAACAAGTGATGAATTTGAATAATATCTCAGACATCTGCGAGGAGAGTGATTTGTTAAAATTTGCTAATTTTTTGCTTGAACGTATCTGTCAAGAGGGGATAGGATGTTTCTAATCCTCTGAAATGATGCATGACCAAATGGACTGAGAATGCTAATGTTTATTTACCTTTGGAGGATGAATGTGGTCCAAATCATTTTATTCTCTCTGATGCTCACAACAGAGATTGGAAAGGTCTCATGAACAAGAAACATGAACTAGGAGTCTTTAGCTTTGCAAAGGACTATCACAGTGTTGAGGGTGATTCTGAATCTGAGGGCCAGAGGGACACATGTAGCACTGGAAGCCAAACTCTGAGTGAAAAATGAGAAATATGGAAGTATCTTATTTTTCTTGCTGGTTTTTTTGAGGTTTAAACCAAATTCACCTTTTCATCAGAGGCTATTTTCCTCAAAACTTTGTTCATTTTTAGCTGACTTAGTGCTCTAAGAACTAAAAGCTTCACTTTCCACTCATTATAACTTAGTTATCAAGGTTGGTTTTAATATAAAGTAGAAAACTTCTAGAAGGTTTATTGCTCCTGAAATTTGTCCACAAATGCCCTACAGTTATGGATAACCTGAGTCCCCAATGTATTAATTGATCTAAAAAATAACCACCAATATTACCCATGTAAGCCTAGAAGGGCTGTCCATTTTTATCTGTCCACTTGAAAACACACTTTTAACTGACTACTATATACAGACCTATACAATAAAAAATGTAGTCTGATGACTTCTAACAATGAAATGTAAGTAAACAATAATAGATTTATTAGGTCTTAAAAGTAAGAATTTTGTTCCAATGCATTCAATGCTTCTGTAACTTTTGGCAAAAGTATTATTTTCACATTCTCTCTCCTCGTAAGTGTGGTTTCAAACAGGACACTTAAAGAAATGGTTGGAAAAATACAAGTCTCAGGACTATGCGATAAGAAGGAAAAATTGAGGAAACTACCTGCTATAGTTTAGATCTTTCTGCTGCCATGATGTTTATGCCTTACAGCCAGCTGGCCATGGATGGAAACTGTGAGCCAAAATAAATTTCTCCTCTTTTAAGATGTGGGGATTGGAAAATCAGAACAGGAAAGTGACTACTGCAGATTTTGTCACCAAGAAAGTGGGGTCATTGCTGTGACTGTACTTGACCATGTGCTCCAAAAGCCTTTTCAGGAGGAGTTTGGAAAAGTTGAAGAGGTTGCCTAGAAATACCTTAGATTGCTATTAGCAGAGCTTGATGAGTAATTCGGGTTGGAGCTCAGAAGACCAGAGTGCTGATAGGAATGTGGAGGTTTCAGTTGGAAACAAGGACTCCATTGGTAGTTGGTCTAGAGGCCAAGTGTGTTACACTCTGCCAGAAAATTTGTCTACATTTTGCCCATTCCCTGAGATTTTGGAGATATGAGCAGTGGATTAATTGATCTGGCAGAGGAAATTTCAAGGAAGTCCAACATTTTAGCTGTGGCATGGGTGCTGCTGGCTGCTTTTGCTTCATCAATAGTGAGAATCAGGGGAAATGAATGGAACCAAATGATTTAAAAAGCTGGAGTCCAGGAGAGTATGATTGCTGAAAAGATAAGCGTTATGAAAAAAACTCATACTTTTGTATGAGGACAATAGGAAAGATGGCTGAAAGGCATCTCAGGAATTGGCCAGACCTGACCCATCAAGGGTTTAAAGGGGCAAAAGTATAAATATTTCATTTGAAAAGAGAGCCTATGGAACCCATGCTTGTGAAGGGATTCTGAGGGAACTGGTTTCTCAGGATTCCTTTCACAGGCCTCAGCCATCCAGGTACTCAGAGACTACTGCAGCCATAGTCCAAGTGGGCCTGGCTACTGCTTAAGCTAGCAGAAGACCTTGGTATCATCTACATGGTGGTGGCTTTATGGGCATACAGAATGTAAGAGTTATAAGATCATGGAGGGTTCTACCAAGATTTCAGAGGAAATTCTGAGAGTCTAGGCAGTGTGTCCCTGGGGGGACAGTGTGTGAAACTGTGAGAGGGAAGCGAAAGATGGAGACCTTAGGAAGCATGATATGCCAGGAATGCAGAATGTCTCTTGAGAAAAGCTGCAGACAGAGAATAGAACCAATTTGGGAGATGAGCCATGTGGGCTGCACCTCACAATGCTATAGGGAGCAGGGTCATCTAATACCTTTGGAGCCTACGTCTCACTACAATATGCCCCAGGTGCTGGACCTGGAGCTATATGACTTAATGTTTTTTTAATCTTGCTTTTGTCCAAGTCCTTTCTATTCTGCTATTCCTTTCTTCTGTAATGGGAATGTTTACCCTGTGCCACTGTATGATGGGAATATTTAACTTTCTTTCTGATTTTTATAGAGGTTAATTGCTAAGAGTTTGCCTTGTGTCTCAGAGGAGACTTTGGACTTGGACTTTTCTGCATTGCTGGAACTGTTAAGACTTTGATGACTCTTAGAGAAGAACTAAAGTTAATGAGCCTTTTGGGGTCCTGGCAAAGAATGTTATGGTTTTGATTTAAAGTGTCCCCTACATGTTTCATATTTCAGAGGTGGAGTGTGGTTGGAGGAGGCTTGTCACTGAAAGTGTGAACTGGGTGGATGTATTCTTGTCCCTACCTGTGCCCTTTGCAACTGCTTTATGGCTTTGCCACTGTCACACCATTTATGCCTTAGAGCCAGCTGGCCATAGACTGAAACCATGAGCTAAAATAAACTTCATGTCCTTTAAATTGTGGGTGTCTGGTATTTTGTACTAGTAATGCGAAAATGGCTAATACACTTTCTAAAGGTGGCTTCTCCATGTGAAATAAGTATTATTGAGATTTGTAATTAGAAAATCTAGAAATTGAAACATATGGGATCGAGGCCCTAGAAGATGAACAAGAATAATGAGGGGGAGATGAGTAGCCCTTAGAAATATCTCAGAAAGTAATACATTGACAGAAAGTCCCAGAGTCCCCATGCAAACTTCCAGTTATGAGAAAGTTGCAGAGGAAATTTCTCCAAATTCCTTTTGGGGGAATAAGAAAAATAAAAACAAAATTCTTCTTTATTTAAAGACATTGTAAGACCTGCTGAAAAGAAACTACTAGTGTAGAAAACAAAGAAGTTAGAGTTGGCACTGAGATGTAATTTTTCCATGAAGCTCTTTAGTATTCAGATTTGACTTTGTGGAATATCAGCTATTATTTATGACCATACTTAGCTGTGTCACTACATAAATAATAAATGTTTGTTCCATTTTGTTTCCAAGAGCATAGGATGCCAGGATGATCTTAGAAATACTAGTCCTTCTCCCTGACAGTTACTTGAAGGTTTTTCTGATCCATCAAGGTGGAAGTCAGCATTCTTTTCCATGGGACAATAAGTTCATGATGGGAGTTATGAGAAAAATATAAGACAGATTTGCTGTGTTTTGATTTATTTTCAGAGTTAATTAAAATTGTTAGGTGAAGCTTAACTTTGTATGTATAAAAATATGTATAGATACTATTATCTGCTCTATTGTTTCTATACTTTAGAGTGTATGACAAATGTGCATAAACATCAGGCAGCCATCATACAGAAACTGCAATGAATTCAGAAAAGAGGAGATTTAATGTCTGATTGGCTGCACAGGTGGTGGAAATCAAATGGGAGACAGTCTAAGGATTAGTAACATTAGGATGCTACCACCTCATTTTAGTTATCTACTGTTGTGTAACACTAATGCCCCAAATTTAGTGGTTTAAAATAGCAAAATCTCACATGGTTTCTGCAGGTCATGCATGTGGACGTGGATCACATGGATGTTTCCGGCTCTGCAATCTGACCTGTGGTGTTAGGCTGAGTGAGGGATCACCTTGTAAGATCTTCCAGGTGATGGTTGGCAAGCTTTGTTCCCTTGCCATAGAGGCCTCTCCCCAGGGTAGTATTAAGTCATAGCAGCTGGCTTCCCTAGAACAAGTAGCCTAAAACAGTGAGCGAGAGTCAATGGGAGAATAAGCTGGTTTGCCTGCCATCCAGCTCTGTTCCAAAGTAGACAATCTAGTTTCCCTTGCTGGAAGTCAGTCAAAAAGGGACCCTGTATATGTCATCCCTCTTACAAGACTAGACAGAGTGGGGAAAGTCAAGCAATGTATCTGAGGGCAAATGGTCCACAGGACAGGCATGTATGCATTGTACATTCACGACAGACCTGCAGCAAGGGGTCCCTGATTACTGCAGTTAACTCAGGGATACCAGTGGATATTTTAACCTCTTTGAAATTAATGTAGTAGTAATTTTTTTCCATTGGAAACCACATGTAATACTAGCTCAAGGTAGTTCACAGGTCCCACATTAGATTGCTCTCAATTCCTTTTTGATATCATGTAGTTGCTGGGACCTTCCTATTTGAGTAAGTAGAATTGGGGGTATATCTATACATGGAGGAGCTATGAAAAAAATCCTAAGCCTCTAAGTGAACTAAGAAAGTTTGAAATCAGGCATTATTTCTATTATGATTCACCATAGCCTTTGATAGAACATGTCTGGGGAATTTGAGTCTTCAGTGCCATAGTGTTTAGCTTTCTGCCTGCCCTCATCCAATTTTTACCTAAATGCTACAGAATTCAAGGTAGGGAGCATGAGAATCATGTGGTTCTGATAATGCATAGTGGACAGAGATATGGTGTAAAACAAACACTGTGGATCCTGGAGAGTGGCACTTTTATATTTTAGTGATTTATTTGCAAAGGCTGCTGTTTGAAAGGAAGAAAAGCCCGGTGGCATAAATATGTATGATGTGGTCAAACTCAACAGCTTTCAGCTTCTTCCATACCCAGTGTTCTCAGACAGCTGCAGCCTTTGCGTCTCCTGTCTACATTGCTACAGCAGACTTCGTCCCCTCTGCCTGTCCACCTCCAGTAGGGACTGATTTCCCTCCAGGCTTTAACCCAAGGCTCATGGTCTCCAGGCAAGTTTCCTCTGTTCCCCAGATGGGTTTGGCAGCCTTTCTGTGTTCCACAGTAGCTGAGGCCCTTACAGTATTATACTCACTGCACTGGACCACAAAGCATCTTTCCATCTTTCTTCTCCTTGTGTTGTCAATTGCATAAAGGAAAGACTCATTGTTGTCAGGTCTCCATTGTATGTTTGGGATCTACTATAGGCTTGGCATCTAGGTAGACAATAAATATTTAAGGATGGTTACTTGTTTAGGAATCAGTTTTATAAAGGGAGATTGTAGCTCTCATTCCAGTGAGAAAATGCTTCCATTGGCGACAAAACATCTGTTATATTCCTGAAAGGTGTTACAACAGGAAATGGTATTTTACTAGGAAATGCCATTTAAAAAGGTCAATATATCGACATTATGACTCAGATTTTCATAAGAAAAACTTTGTTTATAGTAGACAGTTGTGCCCTCTCTTGTCTTTTCAATATCATTCATCAATTTCCACGCTACTGTAATTTTTGGAGGAAACAAAAAGGCTTTTCTTTTTCATGGAGGGGGTAGTTTAAGTTGGGGTAGTTTTAGTGCATTTTGTCATGAGGAGCTGAGCACCTGCTCTGTGACCAGTTTCTGGCCATTGGTACCCAGGGCAGTGCAGCTGGTCCCACCTGGCTGCTGAGTGTCATCTATTGGTACCTACCTGGCTACGGGGCATCAGTTGCTGCCTCTGATGATGTTCAGGTCCTGCTATGCCTATGGCCTTGAGGGCCTTGCACAATGTATCGTTCTTCTCTCAATTGTGGGTCTCTTCTTTATGTCTTGGGCTTTAGAAAGCCCAAGAAATCTCAGCTGCCCCTTCTGTACCATCTCAGTGCGTGTGTGTGTGTGCGTGTGTGTGTGTGTGTTTGAGGTTTCCCTAGGTCCATGCTTCAGTGCCATTGTCGTCACCTAAGCATCATGTCCCTGTATCCTCAGGATGAACGCCAGGCTCCCTGGGGCAGTATGTACTCTCTTCAGGATATTCCCTGGAAAGCCAGACCCAGCTGACTTTCTCTGTTCTTCCACCAAGCCTCCTTGTGGGTCCTATTATTTTCTGCTCCTCGCAACAAAGACTCAGAGTAAAGAGAGCCTGCCTCGGTGTCTAAGGTAATACGCTCACCCTGGTCTTGTAGCCCATAAGCCAGTGCCTAAAACTTTATTTTATATACTCTCTGAGCTCAATCTTTAGAGCTTTTTTTTTTTTAAATCAAAATATAACCTCTTTTCACCTTAGTGCCTACCTCTGACTAATCCAAAGAATTTTGACCTTTGGAGTATTATTTTTCCTGTGTGCATAAAAACATTTGAAACTCAAAGCTGGGCAATGACTTCTTTGTTGAGGAAGTGTCTGCCCTGCCTTTACCCAGGGACATGAGCCTGTGCTCATGGCTTGGCTTTACTGGTGAAAAGGATAACAAGTTCAAAAAACAGAGGTCGGGGAGTACAGGCAGACAAGGGAAATTAATGTCCCAAAACATTATTTTACCCCATTTGTGGTAATCATTTATATTGCATTTGTATTATATTTATAGGAAGTTTTAAAGTATACAGAAGCTTTAGCTCTTGATGCAGTAGGATGATGAATAAGAAACTAAACCTTAGACCAGCTTTTTAATCATGTTCTAGCCACTCACTAGCAATGTGATGTTGGATGGGCTAATTTAACTTTCTTCATCTGTAAAATGCAGATAAAGGGATCTAAGAACAGAGCCATACTCTTGAAGCTATAATCAATATTAAGGCTTCATCTAGGTAAAGAATTTAGAATTAGTACATACTATTTATTGGCATGATTTTTTTTTGCTTCAAGACATGGAAGAATATAAATTAGAAGCACTTTATTTTTTAAGCCTGTATTAATCTCTTTGGGACCTGCCTACTGTCAAAGTTGTTCAAACTCCAGGCTCAATTATGGATCTCTTCCTAGTCTAAAGTGGGGTAAGGAAAATAGAGGTCTTCCCTTGCTTGAATATTTGCATTTGTGCCATCTATCTGGTCATTCTTCCTGACCCTGTGGTGCCTTTTGCCCAGGCAGGACTTGCCGGTTCTACTGGTCAATGTCAAGAGACAGCATTTCTAGCCTGGCTTCCCAAGTGGAGGCAGTGAGCCATGAACACTTCCAACTTTCATTAAACCTGCGGCACTGCACACGTCTCTCACGTCTGCGCCTCCCCATCCAAGAGCATTCCCTTCTCCCCTCCTTTTCTGCCAACCTAACTCAACCCACTAGGAGCTCACACTTTAGAAAGAAAAACCAGCAGAGAAGATCGGTGTCAGGAGCATTTCTGCTTTGGCTGTGCAATTCTTAGTTTTAAGCAAAGGTCTAGTGTAGCAGAAACAAAGCAGACTTTAGTACCTCAGTGAATTTTCCTGCTATGCATTGAATAAATGGGAGCAGGTATTGTAATTATGCCACAATATAATGGAAAGATAAAAATAATTTGAATTACACATTAATTATTTAACCTAAATCCAGTGAAAGAGTTTTAGGAATGGACATTATAGACAATATTGAACAGTTGTGTTCATAGCCCGGCTTTACTGGTGAAAAGGATAATAGTTTCAAAGAATATGAGCATAAAACATGAAATGTGACTAAAATTGTAAGATTTTGGTCAGGTTTGTACTTAGGAGAAAAAAATAGGCAATTATTTTGATCCAACCAAATATTTGGTTAGTTTCAAAATGAATTCACTCAAGTAATCATAAGGAATTCAGAAATCTAAAGACAATAATTGAAATGAATTTAGAATTCTGAAACTAGAATGAATTTAGCATTTGAAGTTACATGTTCTTGCATAATTAAAGCTGGAAATGCAAATATATACATAAATAAATGAAATTTTACAAGAAACCCTAGACAATGTGTAGAGGTGAAAGAGAACTTTATAACGCAAACTGAGAAACTCAGAACCTGTAAAAGAAAAATACAGATGCAGTTATTAAAAGTTAAAAACAATTTAGATAAGTAATGCAGTGTCATGAAGCAAAAAATAGATGTTACACTTGGAAAATACGTATTTGGTCATACAAATAGCAAAGAATATATATAATATATATTAATATATAACTAAACACAGCACTTAGGACTTCAAAAAGACAATAGAGGCAGTAGAAAATGGGGAAAAGTATATGCTCAATAAATACACAAAAAGTTGAAATGTTGTATCAATTTACTGATATTAGACCAACAAAATAAACAGACACAAATATAAAGGAGTGCCTAAGGGAACACTAGCATAAGTAAGGACTACAATGGAATTTGCCTACAATGGAATTTATGCATACATTTAGAAAGAGATGTGGCAATGTCTGTTAAAATATAGATATCTACTGGCCTAATAAGTTCATTTATATAAATACTCCCTTGAACAAAAGGCAACTATAAATGGAAGTGTACACAATTTATCATCATATTGTTCGTGATACTTAATAAATTATGGCGCGTTCTTAGCATAGAAAGTTATGCATCTATTAAAAGGAATGAAGTGGCACTATATTATTTTGGAGAAATTCACAGGAAATACTATTTACTAAGTAAACAAATGTTTAGAGAAATGTGTATAATATCCAATTTTTCTAAAATGATTAAAACTTTGATATAAGTGTGTGCATGTGATTAGAAAGGTGCATACTAACTTTTAACATGGGATACCTGGGGTGATGGTGACTGGGCTGGGGGCAAAAGAAACGTTTTTAGATAAGAAGCAAGGAGAAAAAAAATCTAGAACAAAAACCAGATGTATAGTTGCCGAATAAAAGTACACATGTTATAAATTAGGGAGAAAGATAAAATTAGTTCTGTGTGTACTGACCTGGAGGAATGTCCCATGATATTCCGCAAGTTTCAGTTTGTAACTTATGTAGTATGATTTTATTAAAATAATTGCCTAGATGTATATATATTTATCTTCTATGTTCTAGTGTAGGTACTTAGGAACATACATACGTATAAAATTATGGAAACATACATGTGAGACTGGATGTTATAGGTGGTTAGAATGGAATAAGGAGAGCATGGCGTTTTATTTCATTTTTATCACACATTGCTTCACTTGTAACAATCTTGCACTGATTTTGTAATTTATATTTCTCTATACATTTAAACAAAATACATATATATATATATATGTATATATATATATCTTCTAGATTCTATCAATATGTCAATTCAGCCAAATAATATACCTGCTCTGGCCCAAGGCCAACATAATCTCAGGCAAACTGTGATCTTTTCCTAAAGTGAAATTACTTTCCTCATGCTAAGCGATTGCTAAGATTCCATTAACATATACATGTTCTCACATGCTTCTCACCAGCAGCCCGATAAATTGTCATTAATCCCATATTTGCATGTTATAGCACAGAGACTCTGATAGCCTCTGTAACTTGCCAAAGGCCGTAAAACTAACTCTGGATCTCAAATGCTAGGTTTTATCCTATTATATCAGTGGTTCCCAACTGTTTTGGGTCAAGGGATCGGTTTTGTGGAAGACATTTTGGTTGCTGTCACTGCAGAAAATCCTACTTCATAGATACAATGTCGGAAGTGAAGGCAGGCTTCTCAGTGCTTTTGTGGTACTCTCAAGATATTCTGCTTTACCTTCAATCCAGAATATATGGAGATTTGAAGTTGTCTTATCCTTACTGTTACATCCACCATCATTTGCAATCTCATAGTTAATCCTCTTCTTAATAGACAAAGTTGATTCACCTGGGTTATTCACACATGGGGGATAGGACCATTTCTTTCCAGCACAAGGGGCTTTTGTGGTTAAGAGGTAATGCTCAAATTCTTTTGAAAGTTGGGGTAGATGATCATGCACCAGTTGGGAGAAAGATGACCTTGGTTTGGTCTTTTCCAAAATATCTATTAAAGCTTGAAACATATCAAAAATCTCAGTGTTCATTCATTGCACCCATAATTCCAGTTTGGTTTTGAATGCACCCACTTTATCTGCCAATTTGAAGACAGTTATCATTCTCTCCTGAAGTGACAAATTGAATTTGTTGAGCAGGTTGAATATGTCACTTGAGTAAGATAGTTTTCTGATCCATTCTGTGTCACTGAAATTTACTGCCATTGGCTACTGTTTTTCTAAAAGAAACCCCTCAGTGGCTCTCATAACTCAAAAAGTCTGGCCAATGCTCTGGCCTTAAAAAGTCAGCTCATTTCTGTATATAAGAGAAGATGTGTGGGCTCTGTATTTATCTCCGCACAGAGCTGCATGAACAGCCGTGTTAAGAGCATGCACTTTTATGTGTCGATGATTGTAATCAAGTCCTGCAAAGTACTGCTAAATTCTGGTGACATTTTCAGGTAGACATCATTTCTCTGTGAATGATATAGTGTGCAGAATCACATTCAGAAACAGTACCTAAGTAGCTGAGTAGCGAAGCCGGAAAGCCATTCAGTCACGGCAGCTGCTCCACACATGCAAACTGACGCGCAAAATGACCCATTCAGTTTTCCTGATAGGTAATCACTTAAAGACTTGACTAGTTCTGTAGCTGTGGTGTTGGTTGGCGACAAAAGGGCATGTAGAAACATATCCTGTGTACATCCTCTGGAAGAAGGTATCACACAGAAACAAGCATTGTTGCCTTAAAAATGGTCGACCTGTCAATCTGGATTGAATATCACAGTGACTCATTAATTTTATTGAACAGATGTACCTCAATATCCTCTGCTATTCCACCAATTTGTATCTTTATGGTGCCAGCCAAAAGTGGAACATGTGCCGCCTTTTGAACTGTAGCCTCTCTTAAAATTCGTAACAAATGTCCTTTGCAGCAGACAGGATTTATTTTGACCAATAGTAAAATCTTTTTGGCTTTAGGTTAGCCACTAAGAATGATGCTCTCAGTGCAGATACAGTTGGTGAAGTTGCCTTCAATAGTTGCTTCTGTTCTTTGTGTTCATTTTCTTCTTTTTTCTTTTGAAAACTCCACAGGCTTCTATTTTAATGCAGTGCACTTGGTCTCTGTGTGTTGTGGCAATTTTGAAGATTTCATGGCTTTGTTGGGTAGGCAGCCACCATATACTATACAAAGTAGGCTTGGAGAATGTTACTCGCCTGCTGCCATGAACCTGCCATTTAAGTATGATTCTTGGAGTTTTTCTTTGAAATACAGCTCTCTTTTTGGTGGCATCCTTAGAGTTTCCAGCCATCTCATCATTGGGTGTTTCCTCTTTTCCATTTTCGAAGAAGTTCTCCATGACATTTAGCTTGTGCCCACTTTGGCTAGGGTTAGTTTGTGAGTTTATCAAAACTGTGAGACAACTGCAGTGTGGGAAAGACGCACAGATGGATGGGGTAACTGAAATAATGGGTGGGCTTAAAGCTGGCACCAGGTACAGCTGTACGACTGAAGCACATTGATGACTACAAAGCCTGCTACCAGGAGCAGCTTGTCTCTTGTCATTCACTGGTAGGGTTTTGATATGAGTCTGTAAGCAATTGGTTTATTTTGGTCTTTGTGCAGTCAAACCTCTCTGCTCATATTAATCTGTATTTGCAGCTGCTCCCTCAATGCCTTCATACCACTTCAGATTCTCGTGAGGAACGTGCATCCTGGGTCTCTAATATGCACATCTCACAGTAGGGTTTACGCTCCTGTGAGGCTCTAGTGCCACTGCTGATCTGACAGAAGGTAGAGCTCAGGTGGTGATGTGAGTGATGGGAGCGGCTGTTAGTGGAGATGAAGCTTGCTCACTGCCTACCTGCTGCTGTACAGCCTGGTATAGCGTGGCTTGGGGGTTGCAGTTCCCTGTATTAGATTGCTAGTGCTGTATGGCAAATGTTTTTGAACAGAAATGGTTGTTCACTTAATCTTTCACTACTGCCTATTTGGAAGTAACAGGACCATTGCACATCTATGTCTGTGCTTTTTACAAATAATTATACTCATATAGTTATTCATGGCCTTGAATGATTCATCCTCTGGAATGCAGGCAAAACTTGGATCTTGTTTTGACTCAATGGAATATGGCAAAAGTAGTAAGATAGCTAAATCTAGACCTGAATTAATTTATGTGAGAATCTATTTGGGTAGCTTGTGGGGAGAGATTCTCCTGCTAGCCTTAGAGGAATTTTGGGTGACTTCTAAGAGCTGAGAATGGTCTTTCATTGATGGCACGAAAAGCAGGGAATTCAGTCTTAAACCCCAAGGAACTTAATCCTGTCAACAGCCATGGGAGTTGGGGGAGATCTCTGAGCTCCGAAGAAGAGTGCAGCCTGCAGAGTCTCTAAGCAGAGCTTAGGTAGACCATGCTTGGTTGCTGGCACAGAAACTGAGAGATAAAGAAGGGAGTGCAGTAAATTCCCAGCTTCCAAACATTTGAGTTGTGATCTTTCACAGGTACAAATGGACCTCACATTTGTTTTTCTTTATGCTTCACATTGTATACTTGTGTCAAAGGTGTATAAGACTCACTGTGTTGGATTTACAAACAAATCTGACTTATGAACATTCTTCCATGATGGAAGTTGTTCACAAATCGGGAACTTACTGTACTGTTGTAAGAGTTTGAGTTAGAGGTACTGTGTTAGGTAGTCATAGAAAATGAGTACAATACACAGTACAATTCAGGATGTCCTGGAGAGAACACAGGTCTGGCACATATGAGACTTGGATACATTCCTCATGCCCCAGTGCTGTGGGGCATTGAACAAGTCAGGAACTGGCAACCTGATATGTGAAAGGAGGGCCTCTTCAAGATCTCTTGAAGTCTTGTTCCTGTCTAACAGTGACACTAGATACTACAGGCTAATAGGTATATCAGATATACTGTGTATTACTATACATTTAATCTGGTCCATGCATTTCATTTATTTATTTTTGTCATTATTCTCTAATCTTCCAAAAAATTTCAAGTTCATTAAAATCAGCAGCCTCAGATTTTGCTTGAAGAAGGCAAGAAGAAGTCTCAGTTCAGCAGCAAGGTGCTTATTAAAACTTGTGATCATCATTACCTGCTAAAAATTGCATTGTAAAACTGAGAAGTAAGATATAACTAAGGTTGGGAAAAGAAGAAGTAGAAATTGTACATTCTGGACCACTTTTCAGAATGTGTTGGGTAGTTCCCACCCCGATTTCTGGAGCATTACACAGTGTAGGGAAACAGCAAATTCTCAGCATCTCAGAGGAGGCCTCCGTGCACTCCCAAGGCGAAGTTTCTACGTCAGAAGCAGCACATCCTCTTCACCGGCAGGAGATGATGCTGCCCCTGACCCACCTGCACGGGACACACCCACACTTGCGAAAAGGAGTACAGGGAATGGCCATGGAATTCACAACTGCTTTGTCGTTATTTTGTTATTATTATAAAGCATCATATTTCATATTTAGTGAAGGTAACGAGCTGTGGTGAGGCAGAGCCCCATGCTGCGCAGGGTAAATGGTCTATTCCCTCCTGATCCCACAGGGTGCTGTAAACAAAGGATACTTGGACTATAAATAGGACCTGGGTCAGGAAACGTTTTATGCAAGTATTAATAATCAATGCACCATACACACAGTGAAAGGTGAGGATTTGGGTAATTATCACCCAGTTACACAAGCCAATGAAATTCAGAGGAAATGAAGAAATGACTTCCTTTGCCTTAGGTGGCAGTTAATGTGACCAGCTGAAAGATATATTATTAATTTACTTTTCCCCCTTTGCATTGATTTAGCTCCATGGTTGACACCGGCGCTGGGCTTACCCCAGGAGTCAGCTCCTGGAGCACAGGGGCTAGCAGTCATTTGCAAACTCACCACTGGCTGGAGGCAAAGCTGGAAGACAGAAGGGCCAAAACCAATCACGGCAACCTGTGGCAGCTCCCCTGCCTGGGCTTTCCCTCCGCCTTGGGAGTGGGTTCCCTCCCCCTCAGTCCTCCTGGGCAGCCCGGCTGGTGGATGCTCCCTGGCACCTGTCGCGCTGGATGTTGGCAGAATGAAGTGAGGAGACAGCTGGAGTCATTATAGTTCCTCTGTTTGAAGATTGCCCAAATGAAAAACAAACAAACAAATCTGGTGAGTTTCGTGTTTCTTTTAAGTGTACAGAAATGCAGCTGCTAAGTTGTGTAAGAGATCAAAGGAGCCTTTTCAATGCAGGACACCAAAGTGTTCTTCCTGGCTTGATCCTTGATGGGGATTCGTTAGCAAACTTTAGAAGGAAGTTGTGGAATAGGATTAGGTCTGTTAAATGAGTCAGATTTGTGAAAAGTTCTTTGTGAAGCTCATTAACTGTCCTCCTTGCTGATGTCTGTGGAGAATGACAGGGTAGTGAGTCCTTAGATTGTGTTTTGGGTGACAGGAATCAAGCGCACAGTTGAAAACATTTATTTAACACAGTGATAAGGTAATAGGATTCCTTGCATGTGAACTGTCATTTTCTTGGAGAAGAAAAATATATTCTGAAGCATTCAGTAATTTCAGTACTTTGAGTGAAATTTAATCTTGGTTGCCAAATTTGAAATTGTCTCTTAAAAATATGAAGCATTGTTAGATAAAGTGACTGGCATGTTATTTTTAGTATACACAGCAATATTTTAAATAATTTAGACTTCAATAGATTGGGGCAAATAAAAATATGTATTTATATTTTGGTAGCTGATAATTTTCTATTGGTGAAAGAATGTAAAATTACTTGTCATTGTGGATTGCAATAGGCAAAATGAGTTTCGATATTTGAATATTAAGATTTTCCAAACCTAAAAACCTTAAACATTAAATTCTTGAAGTTGTAGTTTCAATTTTATTTTTATCTGAATTGGTTACTATGGTGGTTTGTAAATGGTTTGCGCTTTGTAGTCATTTTTCTCTAATGTAACATGCTTTGTATGATTTCTTGATCCATCTCTCATTAGCAGAAATTTTAAAATGCTATATGAACAGAACTAATAGCAAGTATGTCCTATAATACATTTTGTTGTTCATAATTTTATATGTCTGATAAAATCTATCTTGATCATTCTGAGATTTTTTTTCTATTCTCTAAACACAGTTGCGTTTGGATAACTTTTTTCCTAGTTAAAAAAAATAGTTTTCACCTGATATTCTTTTAATCCACAAGCTTCATTGAGACCTATTTAATACCTAATTATTTAGTCAAGTCTGATTCATGTTTTGATAGCATTGAGTTTAAGAGGGGTAAAGAGAAAAGGAGTGTGGAAGAGGCTCTTGAATTAAAAATGCATAAAGGTTAAACATCAAACACTCACAACTGTCATCATAATAATAATTTTCAATCACAGCTGACCACGAATATTGATCTTTCCTTCCAACAAATCCTAAATTCCTCCATGCACTTTTTCTTCCGTTGACTGATTTTCATTTTCTTAGCCTCTGGGACTTAGCTCCATAAAAGGTAGATCTGAGGACAGGATCCCCAAAGGTAGGTTTTCATTGTAGATCTATACCAGACAGCTTCCCAAATTTCACATGAGGTGCTGGTTGGGGTACAGGGCCCTGTCTCAAGGTGGTCTTGACATATTAGTGAGCTAATGCAATGGCTGGGTCTGAAATGGACGGCAACTCAGTGATTGTATGTATTTGATCACAAGAGAAATTCATTTAAAATTACATTTGCAGAATTTCTGAAATGAGATCTTTAAAGCAGTCTATAGACATTCATTGGAAAAGTCATTTTCATTCTTCTCCCCAAAATCTGAAGATCGATCCCCAAACATTTTAATTTGGTGATGGGTATACGATTTGTTGGAAAAGAAGTACTATTATCCATCTTCTTTGTAAAATGTCCCTAATTTTTCTATGCTGGTGTACATTTCTTTGATTTTCTAATTTATATTCTAAAAATAAAGTCATTTAATTTCTAAAATAAATCCTCTAACATTTGCTAGTTAGTTTCACTAAATAGGGTTTGTGTTTTACAAGGTATATGGGAGTTGTAAACTTTATCAAAGTAGTTGGTTGTAAGCTCAGAGCAAAATCCATGTGACTATTGAACACAATTTTAAATAAATAATATAAATGGTTTTAAATAATAAAACGTGAGTTGTAGGTAAATTAAAATATATACAAAGTATAGAAATAATTATAAAGACTCCTCAATTTAAACAGAGACAGATAACATCATGGCATATTTATTTGTATCAAACATGTACTTTTAAAAATGTTGACATCAATGTGTATATGTAATATTCATTTTTTTAACATAAAGCACAAATTTTTGACCACTCGAGGTTATTTTTAGTGACTACATAATATATTCTTAAGTAGATTAGCTGTAATTTTTTCAAATATTCTTTAGTTGATATTTCAAATTTCTTTTTTATGTTAAGTAGATATTATGAGGTTTTCTTGGTACTGTACATTTAGGTATTGAAAATATCAGTTCTTCTTTACCACATCAAATCTGGTTGCATTCACTTGCCTAGAAGAAATTGCTTTGCTATGAAAAGGGAGAAATGGGTCTCTTTTACTTTTCATTTTCATTTTTTTCCTTTTTCTTTCTTTCTTTCTTTTTTTTCTTTTCATTTTAAGGATACACATTGTAAACATCATTTATTGTAGCTAATGATAAATGTGTTCCACAAAGATTCATTCAAAAGGACTTAATAGACCATTAATTAATACATCAGGGGAACACCGTGTCAAGATTCATCTTTGGAAATCATTGGGATTCTAAATTTTAGAATATTCCTCCCTGCAGGGTACCATTATACTTGTCTATTTGCAAGGAAATAGAAATATTTGACTTTATTAAAATTCTCAAGAACACTTGATACTGCTTCTGCTAATGAATCAATAGTAGTGTCAGCTGAGGATGATGGTTTCAGGGGGGTCATAAAATCAGATGGGGATGATGGAATTTTAAAAATGAATGGTCAGTTACTAGCTTAAAATAGTATCTGACCAGCAGTCCCCAATTCAACAATTCTCTGTTTTAGGAAGACATTTTAAAAGATGGCTCTGTAGGGACTGGGGGTGTAACTCAGTGGAGAGTGCTTGTCCTCGTTCTGATGGCCAGCACTACAAAGGAAAGGGAGCATTTGAAATATTTCCAAAGACCAGTACTGCAGTCAGCCTATTGCCAGTATCTGTGGTGACTCTCACAGGAGTAATACATATCAGTGATTTATGGGTCAATGTGATTTAAAAACAAAAAGGAGAGCGCCCCCATCATACCTCTTCTCCTGCTTAACTCCCGATTTACAACCTTACGGTCTGTATTGCAAAGGGCACTGGGCTTTCATCCTTTCACCTGGTGCTGCATTGGAGGTCCACTTACTGTTCTCTCCATTTCTCCCAGGTGTTAGCTCTCCTCTTTCTAAAACTGTCAGAGGTGGGAGGCCACACAAACAACAGAGGAGGGGCCACATCCCTCAGTGAAACTGTGCAGGCAGGTGCAGGGAATGGCAGGGTCCAAGAGCAGGATGCATGGGGTAAAGGACTTTGATGTACCCCACCTGGGCAGCCAGGGCTGCCTGAGTTACAGCCATCCCGTCTGTGTTCTGCCCACAGTGAGCAGGGCTGATGGAGCTGTTGCAAAGGCACAGTGCTCTTTTGAAACCCTGTGCATGTCTGCATGTGTGTGTGCATGTGCAGTGCCTCACACAAAGCACCTGCTCATGGTGGCCTTGTTTTTAGAGCATGAGAAACCCCATTGGTGTAGGTGGGAGAAGTATTTACTGAGGCCAATGAACCGTTGTGTAAATACTGCTAGACCTGGGAAGGTGGCATTGGAGATGAGAGAGTCAGTCTGCTTCCCAGCAGCAGATGTGAGAAGGAGACTCGGGGCCAAAGGACACTTGCTTTCTTGTTTGTTTGTTTGTTTTTGTTTTTTGTATTACTGGGATTGGACCTAGGGCCTTCACACTGAGCTATAGTTCCACCCCCATTTTTAATTTTTTCTAAGGTAATTATTTTGAGACAGGGCCTAGCTAAACTGCTAAGTTGCCCGGGCTGGGCTCTAACTGGTGATCTTGCCTTAACTTTCTGCTACTTTCCTGTGTCAGTGTCTGATGGAACTTTTTTTTTTTCAATTGAGATCTAGTGCAATACCATCAAGGAGCAGACACATTTAAAAATGCTAAAGGGAAATAATCTGGCCATGCTCTGGATAGTGAGAATAGGAGATGATGAGTTATTTTTCTCGTAATTGCCTTTTGTTTTAAAAAGCAATCTGAAGATCCTATGTTAGCAATCAGACAAAGATTATCTTTAAGAAAATAAAACAAGGTTTTATATTAATTTGTACAAGATCATTTGCTTGGAATCTTTGTTGCCTCTTTTTATTTTTCCAAAATTTGTGAGGTCGTCTAACGATAGACAGCAGCACCACTGTTTTCCTTTTGAACTGGACACTCAGCGATAGGCATCGTTTGGGCTGTCACGCACACGTTGCTTAGGTGCCTGGTGAAGGCAAGAAGGATGGCTTGGTCATTCGGATGGTCTCCCCAGAGTAGCAGCACCCAAAGCCACACCTGAAACAACTTTCAGTCTCCACAGTTCCCCTTCTTGCTCTGGTCAGAGGATGAGAGGATGCCGAGCATCCCAGGTTATGTGATCTGGTGAGCCAGATCCAATTAATGTTTTTAATAGTGTTTTCAAGATGTAACACACCCAGGGAGATTTGTTCCAGATGGATGAAGTACAAAATGAAAAATAAAATAAAGCCCCCTCCAAGCACAATATTGTTCTAAATATTTCTTTGAGGCATCAGCAGCTTTTAAATCATTGGAAGACAGACTGAAGGCCTTCTCAAAATCATGGTGCCTTTCTTAGTTATTTGAGATAAATTTCAGTTCTAAAAGCTTTTTGTGTAGCTCTCGTTTCTACTCGTCACTGGTGATCTTACCCATTATCTTAAAAAACACTATTAGAAAAATGTACACGATGGTGTGTATAACTGACATTTTAAGAGTGTTTTATGACACATCCATCTTCTTCCACTGTGCAGTTTCTGTGCGTTTGTGTGTGTGTGTATGCTTTAAAAGGTCAAGAACAATATTAATGCTTTGTTTAGAAAACAGTAAGTGTCCAATGTGTATGTAACAGCAAATGATTATACAGAGAGACCAATGAAACAAACCCATCTGACTGTATATGTACAAGTTGGGATGTTTAACAATATTAAATTGTGTGGTAATTTATGAAAGCTCTTAGATTTCTTTGACAAATATCCTATAAAGTAGAACCAAATAGTATTCCATGCAGTCCTAAGACTTGGTAAACAAAAGCTAATTTTAGGGGTTTATATTTTTGAAAGTGAATTTAGGTCAATAAATACATGGAGCTAGCAAATGGAATTGTTTCATTCTGGTACTTTGGATCTAATGACTACTTCTGAAATTTACGATTTAAGGAAATATTTTTGCCTACTAATGTGCTACTTCATATTTAACATCATTTTGCTTTTATTGTGTTGGGGAGATTAAAAATTTCCCTGGGGTATTTTAGTTGTGAAAACACTGAAAAACCTAAGTTGTTATTTCTTTTTGATTTTACATTTATTTGCATTTTTCTTTAGACTTAGGTAGCCCCTTAGAAAAATTTAAAAATCCTTAAAGTCTCCCCTAGAACTCAGAAGAAAAAACTGAATTGTTCATAATGAGAGGTATTTGGTGTATGAGGGATAGTACTTTGGGAAATTAATTTTGTTAAATCAGTCGTGGGGAGTAGAGGATTGTAACTAGCATGGACAGGGGCACATACACACACATGCACACAGGGTAAAAATTGAAATCCTGTAGGGTTTTTTGTTGTTGTTGTTTTTGGTACTAGGAATCAAACTCATGACCTCACATTTGCCAGGCAGGCGCTGTGCCACTGAACCCTATCCCCAGCCTTTTAATCCTATGTTTGAAAGGTGCACAGCAATAAACCAGTTCACATCACATCTCTGTTTTCCCTCTCTCTTTTTCTTTGTTATTTTGAGACAGGATCTCGCTAATTCTAACATACTAGGTTACCTAGACTGGGATGGAAACTTTGATCCTCCTGCCTCAGCCTTGCAGGGTGCTAGGATCACAGGTGTGAGCCACCACACCCATCCAAGTCACTGAATACTTTTTTTTTTTAATTTGGTACCGAAACTTGAACTCAAGACCTTGTGCTTGCCAGACAGGCACTTATGCCCCTGAGCTGGATGCCCACCCCTAGGTCTCAGCATGATTATTTCCACTTTTTGGTAAGGGATGAAGCAATTTGCATGAAATTTAAAACAAAAGAAACCTAAACCTATTTCAAATGTTCTAGCTATGGCCGCTATCCTTGAGGGTTTATTCCCTTGGAGATTTTTCTATAAAGTTAAAGTAACATAAACATAGAAAATAACATGAACACCTTTGGCAAAATACCGTAGCTATTGGAGCCTAGTGGGAGTAGCTGGCTTGCTTGTTTTAAGCTGCTCGCAGTGGGAGGCCAATCTGTTGAAGGTGTCCTAGAGCAAGTGGGGAGGGGTCTCTGCACCAGGCACCCCCCCTAGCTGCCGTTTTGATGGTCAGGTTCCTCTAAGAAGACAGGAGGTTTCACGTACCTGTTTCTTTAACTGGAAGACTGGCTACATTTCTTTGAAAGCAAAATTTGCCTATGTGGATCCATCCAAAGAGTAGGTGTTTAAAGGCAACGGTCCAGGAAGCTAATAAATGGGATATTTTAAATCTGAATATAGTTACTGGTGCTTTTGTTTTGTTTTTTTGTGACAGGGTCTCACTCTGTAGTTGAGGCTGGCCTTGAAATCACTATGTAAACTAAGCTCGCCTGGAATTTGCAGTGACCCTCCTGCCTCAGCCTCCTCAATGCTGGGGTTACAGGCCTGTGCCACCATGCCCAGCCCTGAATACAGTTATTAAAACAACAACAATTTGGTTTGGTTTTTAGTACAGGAAAATAAAACACAAGTCAAGGATTTTGTTTGTTTATTTGTTTTAAGTAAGTCCTCAAACGAAAACTTCCTGATTTCCATTGCTGAAAGAATTTGAATTGTTTGTAGAAAACTCCAGGTTATGTACAGATTTAATTTGGAAATTTTGAGGAAATGGCTATTTTCACATTTCTTGTTTTCTGTGTTGATTAAATCCATTTCCAGTAATTGCCTTGGACAAAGTAGGTGTACACATACATATATACATACATATATATATATATGCTCCTATTTATGAACAAAATCTTTTTCTGAAACATTAGGAAACCAGTCCATTTTTAACTTGAAAATTTGGCAACTATAGACTTTACCAGTTCGATGACAATTTGGCAAAGCATTGAAAGGTTGTTGAAGAAAGTCTAACACTTCACAGGTTTCCTAGGTGCCATGTGATTGGGTGATGCTTAAGGACAAAAATTCCTTTAATATTATTAATTTACAGTAAAAACTGTTGACTGGGTGTAGCATAACTTGCCAAACTACAGTTACTGTTTTTGCTATGTGAGTCTCACGTTTTTCACCACTTGTCAGTAATGATTTTCCCTTCTACAGAATTTACACCACATAGTGTTAAAATTGAATAGGGGATTGGAATGCCCTTTCATTTATTTATCATTATTTGTAAGATGATCAATTGGGTTGACTTTCGTTTGTGATTTATATAGACTTCTTCCTGCTTACATGTTGTTTTGCAGTCTAGTCTATCAGTGTTAATGAGAGGGAACGAAATCGCAACTGCTGGTGACAGACTTGGCACCTGCCCCTTCAGCAGGAATTGTCTTTGTCGGGCTGTGCCAGGAGTCATTACTTCCTGTTTCAGAGCCTCTGCAAAAAGGTAACATACATCTGTCACCCCAGTCCCATACGCTCACACTAGATTGGTTTTTATTGGACAATTTAAGCAAAATTTGAGCCACAAGAGGAGCAAATTCACCTGGATGGCTAAGCTCCATTCTGTAGAAATCAGGTTTGCTCAGTGCCACCACACGCACGTGCAGCGCTGATGTGTCCCATCACCTGTCTAATATTCCTCAGTGGTCAGTACAGATATAGAAGCTGCAGAGGAAAACAATTTGCCGGACATTCTTGATTTAAGAAATAGGAGATCAGTTCTTCAAATTACCGTATTGTCAGTCATTGACCCTGCCGTCATCGTTAGTGATAGCCGTCTATTTAGCCATGCTAGGGTGTGAACGCAGGGCCTCATGCATGCAAGGCAAGCGCTTCTCCACTGAGTTACACCCGCTGCAACAACGGCAGCAAAACGCTGTGCTTTCAGAATGGAGCGTGGAGGTCTGGATGGTTTCTGTGATGTAAGGAAGATCTCAATCAAGAGCTGATAATTTATAGCAAAGATTGAATCCACCCAATCTTCATAATTCACTGCAAAGGCTGAATCCATAGGAAAATAAGTCATTGCAAGAGCTAATCATAAAATGCAGTCATTTCTGTCTGTGTTGTTTTCAATTGAAACTTAGGTCATTTAAGTGTTGGCCTGTGACTTTCTTCACAAGCCAAAGTGATGCTTAAATTTATTCACACCCCAAAGAAAACTTGGTATAATTGGTATGATTCTGAAGATTATCAAATGAGACAGAAAGGCATCAACTACTAAAATCTGCTGATTTAAGGCTTTGAAAATAATATGTGCACTTACTAAAATCAGCTATATGGCAAGACATATGTATGTAGAGAAGTAATATGTGGGTTTCCTGATATCCAATACTTCATAACTATGAATAATCACATGGAAAATGGTGTTTTGGACACACAAATGATGAAGCAAAACAAGAAACAATTCCCTGCCTGAGGAGATTCTGAAAGATTTTGTCAGAAGTGATGGTTATTAAGCAGCTTGTTGATACTCTGTACCGAAGAGATACTAGTATGACTTACTGTTTCTTTCTGATGACCCACCTGGCAATCAGGTATATTTTTGGTGATTTTTTTTTACTAGGTTGAATGTAACTAGTCTATGATTTTGGATATCTTGATCTTCTGAGTTCTGGTCTGTTAATACTATAGAAGTAGACTGAAATCAATTTGGGGTTTTTGTCAAATCCCTCTAGTAATGTTGCTGAACATGCTCTGTTTAAATTTAGAGATTGAGACTTATAAGCAAAAAACCCTGGAAATAGTAGTGTGTCCAGACTTTTGAGAATGGGAAATAGTGTCACAGGAGTTCTTAAATGAAAGTTTGAGATTAAAAAAAAAAGGTAGAATAGAAAATGAGTGTGTCTACTGTTGGTCTTTCTGTAGAGAAAAGCTGGTGGTATTGAGCAGTGGGTTGATTAGGTTCAGTTCATTGTTTCTCTCATGGCCTTTTTTCTCTAACTAGCAATCAGAGCTCACAGAAGGAGCTTACATTTCAAGGTGAGGTGTTTAGATTTTCAGTTGCCAGTTGAAGAGATAACAGGCTGGTAATGCGTAGCAGTTTGAGGACAATTTGATGTTAAATCTCACTGAAAGTTTAGGGCAATTTTCCCAAAAGTAAGAAAAGTTTGGGGTTAGTGGTCAAAGAGAGCCTTATGTGTTAATGAGAAACAGATTTAACTTCTTTAAAATTTGCTTTCTAACATCAGGTACAAAACAATGCTCACTTAGTAATAATTTTATTTTAATTGGTCCAATTTTACATTTTACCAGTTGTGAAAATCTATGCTTTCATCTGGTGGATCTTCCCAGAGGCATCCACATTTGTGATAAGGCACTTACCATATAATCTGGATTATGTGACTGAGACAGCCCCACTACCTAATTCTGTTTTATATATATATTTTCTTTTGGTGGAGGTACTGCTGAGGATTGAATGCAGAAACTCCTGCATGCCAGGCATGAACTCTATCATTGAGCTGCAATCCCAGCCCAATGTTATTATTAAAATTGAAAATTTAATTTCAGTTGAAATTGAGGTAAAGATTAAAAAACGCTAAAGATTAACAGCATAGCAAAGAAGTGGCAGAAATACCACAATGTTACTTCCTAGAAAAGTTCTGTATGAGGCCTGTGGCTAAAAAGACTTTAGAAACTTCTGGAAAACAAGGTCTGGGCAAAACCTCTCTACTGTGGATGGGAACTTTCTTATTCAATGTAGAGCATGCAGTACTAGGAAAAAATTAAATGTCTCTCTTGAAGGTTAAGTGAGTGGAACACAGGCAGAGCATTGCATGTGACATTTATTCATTCCTTCAGAGAAAGGAAAAGAGTTTGCTGATCACTTGCCTGTCAGTCGCTGGGAAAAATATTCTATATTTATCAATAATGTGCATCACATAACAACCATAAAAATAAGGCTGACATTCTCAAGGCAAAAAAGATTGAATATTTTAACCAGAAGTGAGTAACTCCTTGAGTTATCCTCTGTATGCATTTATTTGCTTGGCCTTTGTGGCCATTGCTACTTTTAGTGCCCTTTTCTTCATCTAAATTATTTTTATCCTTAAAAATGAAATTTCTAATCAGCTAGACATCCACCAGAATTAAAGATAAATGCTTTGTCATTACACTTACAGAAACTGCATTTCCTATAATTAACTTCAAGATACTAAGGGCAAAAGCAAAATACATTTTCAATTAAGTGATTCGATGTCTAAATATTCAAGGACTTTAGCAATCAAGCCACAAAAGAACACAATTCTATTGACTTTCTGACTCACGTGAGTGTAAAAACTCCTCAGTGAATGGAATGAGTTATGAAGCATTTTATAGAAGAGTCTCTCTTGAGGGGTAAGCAAATGCCATCTTGAACTTTTGATGTGTCATTAGTGATTGCTTGAGAGAATAAGATAAATATGAGTGGTTTTGGGGCTCTTTGTATTTCATGTATATTATAGCCAATCCTGCTCACCATTTTCACAGTTAACTCTTACAACAGAAGTTCATCCTTCTGGATACCGCCTAGAAATACTGCAGTGATGATTTCTAAACTCAAACAGGTAGTTAAGAACCTGAAAGTTAGAAAGTTCTAACTTTCACCATGTAGTGATAAAAAACAAACTGACAATCTTAAATATACATTTGGAATTCAATCATACATTATCTCATACTAGATGTTCTTATAGTCAAGTGGTAGAATTAACCAAAAGTTGAAGGAAATTTGTAGAGAATAGATTTAGTAAATATTTTTGTCACTAACCCTTGGAAAATGAGGGGTGGGGGTTATTTTGCTCGAAAACTAACCCATTGCATTTTGTGAATAACCATAGTTTTGCAAAAATATGTGAGGGTGTAGTGCATCTCAAACTTTGATATATATTAAAATCACCTGAGAAATTTTAAGAATCCCATCATTACCTTGGGTCCATCCCAGATGAATACATTGAGAATTCTTAGGTGTTTTATTTAGGATTTTATAGCTTTACAAAACTGTTAATTCCAACTGTACAACCAAGGTTGGAACATTATGCTGCGTAGGGTCATACAAATGTTGTGGGACACTCAACTGCAACACTTGTGACAGGAAAGTCTTCCGTCACTGGTACTGGTGGCATGTGCCATGGTTCATTGTAGCAACAACTCCAGTCAGTGAGCTGCTATATCCCTCAGACTCCCAAGGATATTTAAATTCAGTTTCTGTATCCCATCAACTAATCTCTCTGATATATGGTCATCATTCTGCCTCCTTTTGGCCTATCCTGTGCCTTGATTCCTTTTATACCCAGACGGATAGGTAGTATTGCCTTTGGGGAGGTAGTATTGCCCAGTGGACCGATCATAAGGGGGCCATGGAGACTTGGTTAAAATTCAAGTCAACCATTAACATTTTGATGCTTGACTTTTTAAGCTTGAATTTTCTCATCTATATATTCTGCGTCAAGTCAATCACCATACAGAAACAGCCTGCTGTTGCATGCTGCTATTAATTTACTCAGAAAGGAGGATCCAATCTTCCTGCTTGTGTAACATTATTAAGTGCTAGGAGATACGATTATATTGCAAATGTGTTTGCTTCATGGCTTTGAAGTTTGGTCTCCAAGTAGTTTTCATATATTTTTGTCAGGAATTATAGAGAATACATTTCTTGATCAGTCCTACTTTTCATTGACCTTGTATTACAGTCTTTTATACTGCTGGTTTTATGTGTAGCAGTTGTATCTAAATATTAATGGTAAACTGTCCTTTCATGATTTCAGAATGCTATGGACTTTCTAATGTACATATTGAAATAAAACCACATGGAATCAAGTCTTAAGTGTTCAATTAATAAGATATGTGGGGTGAAAGCTATTTAAAGTACCTTGTTGCAGTATGCTGTACTTGTTTGATATCAAGTAGAATCACCATTTTCAACCAACATGAAAGCAGAATGGTATTTTCATGTAAAACACATTTTTCATTAATAAGTAGAGGCTCTATAATTAAATAAATACATGCACAAAATCAGAGAGTATGCCCAGAATTTTCAGCAGATAATTTTCATTATTACTGTATGTCTTTCTAATGTAAAGTCAGTTGTTGCAGTCCTTTTCTCAGAGCACAAATATAGCTTTGATTATATCTGCAGACTGCTTCTTATGGTCTCACTAGCTTTCGCACAATGATGGTAAGAGCAGATGGAAGAAGGTGCTATAATATTATAATGTAGTCTTGCAAATAGGTGTGAACAGTCAGCCTCCTAAAATTTCACAGGCTTCTGCTTCTGATGGCTGCACCTGTGTGATTGTTGCATTGTATAATGTAGCTAACATTCCTTCTTTGAAAGTGATCTTTCTTTCAGGCTTCAGGACTCTTTCCATAATGTTATATTTGGGGTCCTGCCCATGAGACTAGATCAGAAAGGAAGGCTACCTATGAATCTGAGAATCAGAAGAGAGAGGGGCTTGGAGGCTTGCATCAAGACTGAATGTGGCCTTTATATGCTTTAGGCCAGGGATAAAGAGCTAAAATGTATGAAAAGAAAGCTAGGAGCACAAAATATAAGCTCGACAATCAGTTTGTTGAGACTATAAACATTTGAATGAATAATTAAGGCCTCTACTATACGCCAACAGCCCCAGATTCCTATGTCTGTAACTCTCCTACCTGGTAGACATCTAGACAAATTTCTCTGATCAAGGAAGTCTTCAGATAGATAATTTAGGTTCTCAATTTCCTTTCCACTAAGAATTCAAGTAAAGCAGTACATTGCTTGAGAATTTTTCAATTTTCACCTCCTTTTATTGATAGTTTTAAATTATCAACTTGAAAAACTGGAAAATAATTTTTTTTTTCTGTATTGGGGATTGAACTCACAACACTGCACCTCCCAGGCAGTTGCTTAAGCCACTGAGCCTAACTCCTGGCCCTATTTTTTTTGAGGCAGGGTCACATTTAAAAATGATATTTTAAATATTGTTAAAAAAAGTTAATCATTACGAAATGAGTGACATTATTGTCTTCAGGTTTTAGAAAGTTGTGGGTTTCATGGCCCTCCCAAACTCCATATGGGGTTGTCATGTAGACTCGTGCAGATATTGCATTGCATAACTCTGGTGATGGGTATCATTATAAACATGAATGGTGTATTGGTCAGCTGTCTCACTGATGGAAAAAAATACCTAACACCCACAACTTACAAAGGAGAGGATTACTATGGTTTATGGCTTCAGAGGGTTCAATCCATGTTTGGTTGGGTCCAAGGCAGGAACATCTTAGTTAATGGGTAGTGTGGAATAAAGCACAGTTTATGGCTGATAGGTTTACAGGGTAAGAATGATAGTGAGAACTATATCTTTCAAAGACACACCCCCAGTTACTTACCTCCAACTTTGCCCCACCTCCAATAGGACATTCAACTGTGAATATCAATGACTTAATCTACTGATGAATAGTGCATCCCTGTGGTCTAATCATCTCTCCAGAAGTCTCTTAACTTAGTCAAATTGACACTAACTGGCACAAATGGTAACCCCTGGAATTGTGCAAGGCATAATTTAGGAAACTATCTAGTGGCTCAGCATATGAGATTCTTCCTAAAAAATACTTGAAGCTCATAAAATCTGGGTACAACAGTCATAATATAGAGAGCTTTTCTTTATTCAATACCAAACCAGAGTATAAGTGCAGTTGCTGTTAGGAGAGCCAGTAACTGTATAGCCATCTCCAGTATGTCATTGTCTCATCTTGTTTGCCAACATTTGATAAACTTTTAGTGAGAAGTATTGGTGACTTAATTTTCTCCTTTATGTGCTGCCATCTTCTGTGAACCAGTTTTAGTCACCCCATCTGAAGTATGTGTTGCAGAGTGTCTATTTTAAGTTGCCATCCCCAAAGCAGTATATCTCCAAATTGCCTTGTGTTAAGAACAATAGGGAATATCTATGAATAATACAGATTCCTACTCTTTATCATCATAGAATAAAACATTCAAAGGAAGGGCCTGGAAATTAACAAAAATCTGCTCTGGGTTATTATATTTCTCATCATGTGGGGTTTCCTTACTGTAACAGAAGGCTGCAGCAGAACCTCTTTGGGTCATCTTCTGCCCTACCATAGCCCGTGATTGAAGCCAAGGTGGTCAGTCAGGAGAACGCCCTACAGGGGCCTCAGATCCACACATGGAGTGAGGGGCCTCATTTGTGTGTTTGTTTGTTTGCTTTTTGCAAATTACTTCAATGCATCATATTCTTATGTCTATCCTGTTAAGAGTTGTTCTAAAACATGGAGCTTCCCAGCCATCAGAGGGGTCACTGACTGGCTGAGGCCTTCCTGTCACTCTTTGATGGCAGGGAGCATGCTCTCTTGTCAATGAAGCCAGAGGAGCCATGAGCATAAAGAATGCTATCTTGAGTTTTCCACCCTGCTCAGATTGCAGAGTACTTGCCTACACATCATTTCGTGGAAACCACATAACACCCCATGGAGTGAGCAAAACTTTCTTTATGTTACTGATGAGGGTGACTATGGTAACAGGGAAGCTTCGCTCAGCTTTCCAAAGACACATAGCCTCCAAGTGGTATGACCAGATGTGTTTTCAGTTCTGTGGGGTTCTACTTTAATGATATTCTCTCTCTCTCTCTGTCTCTCTCTCCCTCTCTCTGTCTGTTTCTGTCTCTCTCTCTTTCTCTCTGTTTTTCTCTCTCTGTCTCTGTCTCTGTCTCTGTCTCTCTCTCTCTCTGTATAGAGTATCTAATTACGTGTGAGGGAAAAGCACGGAGAGGTTTTTGATCTGGAGCTGTTGCTCTGTGGTAGGGAACTTGGCCAGCTTCAATCTCCAGCACTGGGTATAAAAAGAAGTCCTGCCAATCATTCTGTGATTGTAGGCAGGATAGATGTTCTGGGACGAGCCAATGTGCATACCAATGGACACAACGGATTGTGGGGTGATGTAGGATGATTCCAGGTCTGAAGTTTCTTTGTGCTGCTGTCATCTTACCTGGGTGGCCATTTTGCACTGTAGTAAAATGAAGGAACTCCAGTGTATGAGGTGATAACTTGATTTGGACTCCCAGAGTTTGCGCTTTGCTGGCCTCCATTTTAACACTCTCCTCCTGGGGATGCCAAATATTTTCTTCACACACAGGTGGCTAATGCTCCTGTACAATCTTCTAGTTATGAAACTTTATCATAACCATGTGTACATGTGGGTTTTGGCATAGACTTGGCCCGGAAATGGCTGTAAAGTAAATGGCAGGTAGCCACTGCAGGCAGTGCTGTTGGATGAGTAATATTTGGCTCTTGACAAACCTTGTGATTCTTGGGCTCTGGAAAAGTCTTTCAGTATTATTTTATCTCAGGGATGAATGATGCTGACTAAATTTTAAGTGCCCCTCCTGATGATTCTAAGTACACACTTGGCCATGGCATTTGCTTAGGTTACAGTCATATTTTGTTTATCAGTTTAAACCTTGTGTAGAATAGTTTCAGAGCAAAAGTTCTGATCGGGTAGCATAATGTTCCAAAGCAGCTGTCATCACCTTGGAGGTGCATGGGGTTGGTTGTGCCCTACTCTAAACATTCACATGCATTTCCCCTATAATCAAGGTGTCTGAGATGTGCTGGTTTCCCTCCCTTACCTCCATGGTTGCCTCTCTCAGGTTACCATAAACAGCGATACTTTGCTTGGCTAATGGTTGCAAGATCGAACTTTCTACTACTAGAACAGCAAAGTTAAAATAAAATCTGCTCAGTGTTCAATTTATAAGTTGCTAGTTCAACTAAAAAATTTCAATTTGAAAAAAACCTGTAGCAGTTGAGACTGAGTCACAAGTCGTGTCTGGCTGTGGACCCAAAGGGGTGAGCTTCAGTCTAAGCACTGCTTTCACCCAGACAACATAGCATGTTCAGGTCAGCATGTTAAAACATTTGTCATCATGTTATCTTAGCATAAAATATCCTAACCAGGGCTCCAAAGGAAGTTAGTGATATTAGTAGTAAAGGGAAGAGGAAAACTGAGAACTATGATAGAGTTAAAGAAAGGAATCATTGTTGTAGTTAATTAGTAACTGGTTGTCAATTTAAATACCAGCTGAACTGAATCAGCGTGGTGCTGAGCATAGATGGCCCACCCGAGGATTCTTGCCAGCATAAAAAGGAGACCTAGAGAGGAATAGTAGCACTGTGGCTTCTCCTCAGTGTTGTTTGGAGCTGTTGGTTCTTCTGGAGGAGCTTGTTATGCTGGCTTCCCTGATAAGAACTCAGCTGTTATCATTGGAGGAGCTCAGGACCTTGTTGCTGAGAATGGCTGTGGTCCACTCTGGGGTAACTTTGGTCCTTACTTTGAGCATTACTTCCTGGCTCTGGAGGGAAAGATGGATGCTATTTAACCTCCAGAAGAAGTTTGTCACGCTGGCTTCCTGGTATGTTCTCAACTGTTGTCATCATTGAAGGAGTTTGGGACCTCATCGCTGACAATGACCGTAAAACTTTTCAGGGAATCCTTATTTTGAGGGTTCTAGTACAGAACCCTCAGCCTATTGGCACAGATCCTTCACCCTACTGGCACAGACTTTCTAGCTTCTACTGCTGAACTTTGGGCCTTCCCAGCACAGATCCATGAAAGAGACTTGTGTGAGTCATTGTCGTGGGCTCTGGGTTTTCAGCTGAACTTTTGCAGGTTATTACCATGGTATCCAGGGCTTTGGCTGGATTTTCAATGTCTTTGGTGTAGTGGACAGATTTCCTGCACTTCCTGTATATTTAACTCCTTGAGTGACCATTATAAATAATACTATAAATTCTGTGTCCTGTATATAATTGTTCTCCTTGCAACACCTGACTACAATTGTGAAATTTGTTAAAGCCCTGAGAAAATGAAATAAGTGTAAATTTTGGACCTCAGAACCAATTGTTTGATTTCCCATTATTTCTTATGGGAATAATATGTTTTGTTGTCAAACTTTGGTGTTTCAACACAAATTTGGAACCAATTAAGTTCAATAGGTGAGGTATCACTGTAATTGAAATGTTTTTGATAGTAAATGAAGCCCCTACTCATCCGTGTGCCAAAGCAGCAGGTGTGAAATGAGACTGTTTTAGACAAAACAGCATTTTATAGTTGCCTTACACTTCTGTTTTTTTTAACAGGAAGGCTAGCATCTTCCTCTTCCTAAACTTTATCATGACAAATGACCCTAGCCTGAGTAAATCTCTGGATGCCAAGAAAAGGAACAACTGAAAATACATAGCTCCTAAGAAATCACTAGAAATAGTAAGGCAAAGAAGGTTTCAGTAAATGAAAACACTACACCTTGTGTCAATCATACAATAAAGGCATAGTGAGACCCTGAATCTTCTTCCTCCTTTTCTAATTTAGAGTGTGAATTTAGAAGTAAAATGACTATCACAACAATGTATGCTAACACATGTATTGAAAATGAAAAGAGGTCATTTTGGGGATGCAACAGAAACTTGATTTGGTTAATGAGTTTCGCAGGTACCAAGTTACAAATCAGGTTATGTTCCCTAAGTTATAGGAGTAAAATCTTTAGCTCTAGGTTTTGAAATAAATGTTTTTTAAAATCCGTGTATATTTCTGTGAATTCTCTAGCAACTACTGGATATGATTTTATTTCTAAATTTAGTTTAAAGACCTTAACTTGAACATATATGAGAGTTTTCTAGTTTTTGAAAATTCTTTTAGCATAAAATCTTTGAAGGCCATTTGAAGCATTTGAATCAAAGCAGTCTTACTGTTCTCCTTCCTGGCCTCTGGTCTCATAGTCATTTGTGACAAGCACAATGGGTCCCACATATTTCCAAATGCTACTGCCGACCCCGCACATATGTCGGAACACTTTGCATCCAGTAATTCCCCAAATGGATGAATCCCATGCTGGAGAAGCACCACTTGGCCCAGTCAGTTGACTCAAATATAGTGACCTCTCTACACTGTCAGGGCATGAGTATGGCATCACAGGAAATGCTTTTCATTTTGGGCCATTTGATAACAATGAGGTAAATTTCTATTTTCAGAATACCAAAACTCATATTAAGGTCACGGTTGTCAACCAATTAGATCTTTAATAGACTGGCAGTTTTTCTGTGCACGTAGAAGACCACCATCTCAATCTTATTTCATTCTTCAGTGAACCTTCATGCAGTGATAGAGATGGAAGGAAAAGAAAGGTTATTGAGAAATTCTTTGAAGAAATTGGACATCAGTTTTACTGGTTGATGTATTGGGAGCAAAACACTTATGAGAGGGATCTTGAGAAGGGAATAAAACCATATTTATTCAGGAAAGAAAATGATTATGGGAACGATTTCTTTACCCTGTTTTGTAAAGCTGTAACATGAAGTAGCTAAACTGAAACTGGTGCCATTTTCTTGTCCTGGGGACAAACAGGTGATGAAATGAGTAGGTTTAGGAAAGGACCCATTGCTTCAAAACGGGAGAGAATTGGGGTGAAATGGGATTACTTTGTGTTGTAACTTGCTCACCTGTATAAAGGGTGATGATGAACAGTAGATTTACATGAATATAGAGGTAGGCTTATTAAAGCAAAAATAGGAGTTCTTGTCCAACTTCTTAATCGACATCTCTGGATGGGTCTAAAAAAATCAGTTATTTCCAAACAGCTCAGCAATGTTAATGGACCTGCAGCATTTGACAGGAAGATCTATAAAGAGTGACTTATGTGTTTTTGAGATTCTTGGAAAATGGCACTGTCACATGCTTTATTCTGCTTGGCTTCTATAACAGTAGCTTACCACACATGGAAATATGCTCATGCTGTAGAAGGCCATACTCGAGCACCTTGCAAGCCTGTGTGGTCTATTAAAAGCATCTGAGAGGGCTGCATTGTGCTACTTGTGTTAACTCTGCTCCTATCAGCAAATTAGCCTATGAAATAGTTGACTCATGCCTAATTAAAGAATGTCTCTATATCCTAAATGAAAACAATTAAATGTGTAATTTACAAAATTATTTTTTAACACTTGACAGATCTAATTATGCAGACTCTGCTACTGTAGGTAACCCGAAACTAACTGCAGTATAATTACAAGGTACTTTGCTTGCACAGATTGAACCCACGGCTGTAGGCTTCAAAGATTTTCTTTATTTTGCTCCCAAACTAGTAATTTTTCACAAAAGTCTACAAAACTTTCTAAAATAATATATCATTAAATGGCAATTGGTACAATAAGTTCATGCTAGAAAACGCAAATAACTACAGTTTTGGTTGCTGTCAAGGTATGAATAGTATAAATAGTGTGAGTCAACTGAATAGATGAGTCTACAAATGAAAGATAGGTGGACGTACTGGATATTAATATTTGTGTGGGATTTCTACTTGTTTCTTGGTTTTTACTGCTTCCAGGTAATTCAACACTTAATGATTGGGATAAGGTTTTAACGTGGATGTCTCAAGTCCTTAATAAACTGGAACATTAGTCCCACATGCTGCAAAGGGGGAATCATAGAAAATCGTTCTTACCATGAATCTTATTCCAGTTTTTTTTCTCTCTCTGCTGCCACTGACCAGCTTAATTTACTTATTTCATGGTTGGACTATTATAATACCACATTAAACTGTTTTTTTTCCTTTCTGTAGCTTTGATTTGTTTTATTCCACCTGTTAGGTTAATTTTGAGTGATTTTTTGGTTATTCATGCAATTTCAATGGACTAATAGCTCATTTTAAAAATAAATCATATATAAACTATCTAGTCTACCAGTCAAAAACAGTAACCATTTATTCAATATTTTAACTGATACTACGAAATAGGTATGTACGTTATGACATTTAATCCTCACAATAAATCTGCGATGTAGGTATCCCTGTTTCTCTTTTAAAGATAAGAAAAGAGAAGCTTGGAAGGCTTGAATAAAGTTGAATATTTTTGAAGTCATTCAGCTCATAAGTGGTAGATCTGAGATTTGATCCTTATGCACCTGACTAAACTACACTGAGGCCTATTCCTAGACTTCAAAGAGATTCTCAAATCTAAACTTACTTTATCTGTTTACTTTTCCATACTTAATATCATTAATTCAATCACTCCTTCCTTCCTTCCTTCCTTCCTTCCTTCCTTCCTTTCTTTCTTCCTTTCTTCCTTTCTTTTTAAACTATCTACTGGATATCAACCATATGCCAGGATGCACAGATTGGTAAAGAACAGCTGATCCCTGCCCCTCCACTGGTAATGGTTCTGTAACGATGCAAGGTCGGTGCTCCATGAAACATGGCCCAGGGCTTTTCCTAAAGCCTTTTTGCCAGATCCTGCTCTTCATTTGAGGGGAATCTCATCCTCCCCTATCTGGGCTGTTCTCTTAAACACTACACCACTAACCACTAAACCAATGGAAATTTCTTTCTTCTATGAACTTACAGCGCATACTCAGTCTCTATGTTCAAATGCTAGCTAGGCCATCAGTTGGTTATGTGACTTAGGAAAGTTATGTAAGTTCTCTGCACTCCTGTTTTATTATCTCACAAATGGTGATAATAATAATATCTATCCCACAGAGTGAGAGTGAGATGAATATAGTTATGTAAAGCATCCAGAAGAGTATTTGGCATATGACGTGTTGTATTAACTAATAATAGTTCTACATTATTATTCTATAGTTTTACTTGAAAGAATCATGAGACAGGCCAAATATGTATGTATCTAGAGTTATATACCTCTTATATTATGATGCTTAAATTGTTCATAGATTGCTTTATAGCTCTATGATAGTACCCAGAGGGTTTTGTTTTTTTTGTCTTGCTCTAATTTTGTTCTGGCCCTTTTCTTCATAAGGGGATTTACCTTTAGAAAAAAATTCACTTTAGTAATATTCTTGTTTCTAGCAGAATAATATTGCAAGAAGTTAGAACAAGGTATTAGTAAGCTTCCAAATATTGGATTGTTATTGTGACCTAGCCTTGTTGTTCTTTTTATTCTCTTGTGTTTTATTCAGTAATATAAATAAATCCAACTTTCTGATGATTGTATGAATTTTTACTTACATTTCATAAAGACTGGACTTGGAATATATTAGGAAATTTTTTTTTGCACCTGAGTATGTAGATTGTTATGCAACTCTAGATCCTTAAGCTATGATTGTATTTTGAAATTCTTGCCTTATTTGCTTCACTTGTAACATCACAGCCAGCCCCTTTTGTTTTCCTTTAGTTACTAAGTTTCACCATGCTCTTTTTCAACTTTATCCCTGTTTATTACTCAGCTCTGCCAGGGATTGGATATTTTTCCTGCAAACTCTCCTCAATAGAGAATTAGGTACTAATGTTTTTGTCTTGATTTTTCCTTTCTGGGTTGCTGACTGTATCACTGTAGAAATTTCTTCCACTTTCTTGGTCTTTGGGTTCAACTATTTATTTATTCATTCATTTTTTTCATCCATTAAATAACATTTTTTTCTCTTAATAAATATTAGTGTGAATCTACTAGGTGCTCAGTTTTGATTTAGGACCAGAGGAAAAAAATGAAAATGTGTGATTCCTACCCTCAACAGCTTGAGTTTAGCTGGAAAAGGGTGTCAAATAACCTCCAATTTATTGGAGAGTGTTAGGGCTGCAATATACAAAGGCTAGACTTGAAAAGAAAGGACCAGGAGGTCTTCCCTGTGAGTATGGTCCTTGATCTTTGAATGTGCAGTGGTTAGCTGAACAGCTACTCAAATGAGGGAACAGGATTCGCAGAGGTTGGGTTGTGAGAGAATGGAGAGAGGCTCAGTACACTGCAATGTGCAGATATGTGTGGGAGATCATAGCAGGTGAGCAAACCAGGGCACAGAGAGCACTTCTGAGTCATATAAAGGTGTGTGGTCTTTTCCCTAAAAGCTTATCTCTTGCCTTTCCTTATTGGAACAAGTGCTGTTTACCTTTGTCTCATTCAGAGATTTCAGTGAGTGACAGTTCAATTCAACCTGTCTTCATTTCTGTGTGACAAACACATAGGCTTCAGTTCACCAGAACATTTAGACTGTGTCTCTGAATGAATGTCCTCGAAAATCATCTCCTGGGACACATTTCTTGAATGAACTGCAAGAAATTCTTCTGACAAGACTTACACCCTTAGACCTAATCCTGAGTGTAGAACATTGTGAAGTCCTGAAACAGTTAGCAGCGGCTGATCTTACAGATGGAGTAAACACCTACCTCTTTGAGTAAGGTAATGTCATAGAAAGGCCTACCAAGATAAAAGTGGATTTTTAAAAAATCTTTGAGTGTGAAACTATGATTAGCATTGTTTCTCAAAGATTATTTAAAAGGAAAATGGGTAGACATTGTAGAAGCAATAAGGTCACATGACACCTATGACACAAATGTCCTAGCTTAACCATAGCCTAAAAGGGTTTTATGTATAGGATTCCATGTACATTTTCATAAAGTTTCAGAGAAAGAGATCAGAACAGAGTGTGGGTGCTTCTGAAATCTGCTAGCCTTCTCTTCTAGAAACTTCAAGGAGGTTTCTGGCCTCTAAGATTTCTGATAATCTTTAATTGGATTCATAAAATGATTTTAGCTAGATTTTCAAATTTATTAAAACTAGAATAATTTAGGAGAGAAATCGGAGTGTAAAGAAAAGAAAAGTTTACCCTTAAGCCATAGAAAAAAATCTGGGTGTGTATTCAGAGGTAGAAAGCTGTCCTCAGCCAAAAGGAAGCTTAAGGCTGTTTCAGAAGGGAAAGATACAACATCTAGAAGGTTTCAGAACACACTAGAACCAAACTAAAGATCAATTATATCAGGCACCTGTCTTAGTTACTTTTCTCTCATTGCTGAGACAGAATACCTGACGCCCAAAATTAGGGAAGGAAAGGTTTATTTCTTACAGTTCTTGGGGGTTTCTGTCCATATTCAGTTGGCTCCAAGGCAGTGTGGTGTGGCAGGGCCACCATTCATGGCAGCTACCAAACAGCAAGGCAAACCAGCAAGAGAGAGAAAGACATGCCTTCCTCTCACCCTTACACTGTATGTTGGCTCCACCCCTGGGTGGGTGCAACACTCACATCACCAACAAGACAACAAACCAATCACGAACGCCAGACTCAGCCCCATCCATGATCACATGAGACTTTGGGGGGACACAGGGCCATAACCATAACATTCCACCTCTGGACCCCCAAGGACTCATGTGTATCCTTTATAAAAAAGAGATTTAGTCCATTTTCAAGAGTTGCCACAGTCCTAACAGTTTCAGTATTGCTGAAAAGTCCAAGTCCCAAATCTCCTCTGAGATCTATGGCAAACTCTTAACTGTAACCCCCTGTACAAATGAAAACAAGTCAAACACTTCCAAAATGCAAAGGCACAAGATAAACATCACCATTCCAAAAGTTACAGACAGTGGACTACAAAGCATTGGAACCAAAGCAAGTCTAAAATCCAGCAGAGCAAATATTAAATCCTGGAGTTCTATGCTCAGCTTCTGAAGCAATCTGGTTGCAAGCTCCAAAAGGCTTTAGTGATTCCACCCCTGTGGCAATTCCAGGGGCTTTAACTCCTATAAGCCCACTCTGCTCAGTTTTTATAGCTTTCCTTGGATGATCCACGTTCCTGGCTTTTTGAAACTTCTGGGTTTTCCATTGTACCCTTGGCTTCACCCTTACATCTTTACATATTGCCCTTGGAAGTTGGGATGGAAGCTGCCTTATCCTTAGAATTTGTGCATTTTTCTTCCACTTAAAACCAGTGCCATGTGGATGCTGCCAAGGTCCATTGCCAGCTGGAGCAGTAGCCAGGCTTTCCTCTTTCTTGGCTGTAGGGGTAGAATGCCTGGATCACTGAGATCTCTGAACCTGATTGTGAGGAATAGCTATGCCAGCACTGTTCTGGAATCTGGTGTGGCTGCCAATTTTGGAGCCTCCTGTGGCCTCTGTTGCCACTCTGGAACATGGCACTCTGTGGCTTTTTCCTCCAAGCAAACTCTTTCACCTTTGTGGCTTGAGGCTGCAAAGGGTGGAGGCCCACTGCTTCCTGGAATGCCCCCAGGCCATCATTTTTATTTCTTTATTCCTTCTCAGAAATTGAGGTCTCAGCTCTATCTTTATAGTCCACAGCTTTTTGGTCAAACTCACAACATTTTAAGTCATCCTGCTTGGCTCTTTGCTCTTGATTAGCAACATAAATCTGCCTGAAAGACCCCAACAATAGCCCAGCCACCACCTCAACATTTGGCTGCCTTGAAATTTCTTTTGCCAGATTAATCAGTCCTCTGCCCTTAATTTCAATCTTAGGCAAAGTGTCTGGGCATGAGCAAAATGAAGACAAACTTTCTGCCAAGCCATAACACACATTGTGTGGAGTCTAATAACCAATTCAGTCCTTCTTCCCAGCAGAAACCACCTGAGCCTTGTCTTTACCAGTAGGCTTTTTAACAAACTTCTGTTCTCCTGAGCTCTGACCAGAATCTCGCATACAGAACAGCCTAAGCTGTTTCAGCACCATTCTTTCAGGTGACATCTCCAAACCTTTCCAAACTCTTCCCACAAGCCATTCGCAAAGGCTCTTGAACCACATGGTCAGGAATAGTCACAGAAATAAACCCACTCCTGGTACCAAATTCTGTCTTACTTTTTGCTCGTTGCTGAGACAGAATACCTGACACTCAAAATTAGGGAAGGAAAGGTTTATTTCTTACAGTTCTTGGGGGTTTCAGTCCATTCTCAGTTGACTACAAGGCAGTGTGGTATGGTGGGGCTGCCATTTATGGCAGCTACCAAACAGCAAGGCAAACCAGCAAGAGAGAGAAAGACACACCTTCCTCTCACCCTTACACTGTATGTTGGCTCCACCCCTGGGTGGGTGCAACACTCGCATCACCAATCCCAGTGCCAGACAACAAACCAATCACAAACGCCAGACTCAGCCCCATGCATGATCACATGAGGCTTTGGAGGGGGTCACAGGGCCATACCCATAACAGCACCAATCCACATTTTCACATTTCTTTGTAAATGCCACACATTGTAGGGAATAAGGGAGTGATGTGGACTGAAGGAGTAGCAAGGTACCCTCCTTCTGAAAACATTATGCAGTTGGAGATACTTTAATAATCTGACTGTACCCCATTTGTTTCTTAACTCATGGCAGTTATATTAGTCACTTTCCTATTATTGGGACAAAATACCCAACATCTGCAAATTAAAGGAGGAGTGGTTAATTTTGTCTCAATTTCAGTAGTTTTGGTCTTTGGTTTGCTGGCTCCAATGCAGAAACATCATGGTAGAAGGGTCTGGTGGAGGAAATCTGCTCATCTCATGGCACCCAGGAAATAGAAGTGGGCATGAGTATATGTGCCCTTTCAGGTTGCTCCCCTACTCCCAGTGACCCACCCCCTCTACAAGGGCCCACCTCCAAGCAGATGAAACTTTGGGGGGAGCATTGTAGATCTAAACTATAACAGAAATTGTTTAGTTTGATTTTATCTTTGTTCTGTTAAAGGGGCTCCTTTTGCAAAAGTCAAAATTATCTGTAAAAATACTTTCATATTGAAGTTCCATGCATGTGTTTATGGGTCCCAGACCATATCCAGTCTTCTAAGCCTGCAAGTCTTCCTGCATGTGGTCAGCATGGCTATCTTCAGCCACACTAAAGTGCTGCTTAGACTGTTGCAGCTTTCCTTAGGAAACCATTGGCAAAGAAAAAGTATGATATAAAACAGTTTATAAGTGCAACAACTTGTAAGAAATATACTTATTTTGCTTCCTTATTTGTTTACTCACTGAAGTTGCCTCCTACGTGGGGCCATTTGGTTTGGGGAACAGCAGGGCTCTGCAAAGTTGAGTTTACTCCATACACTGCTTCATCAAGTGGTTGCAGAGCTAAACTCACTATTTTCAAGAATCATGCTTTTGGATGAAGAGCTGGTCTCAAGAAAGCACTATAGAGCAATCTATAGAGCTGTCATGTCTAGGAAGGGGGACACGTAAAAAGAACAATCATAAAACATGGAGACTACTTGTTTGTCACCCCTGCATGGTGGCAGACATTGCAAATCCATCACGGCACACTTTGCCAGTGAGTCTCAAAAGGGCCTTAAAAGCCTTGCTGGTGCATGCCTGAGGGACATTACCAATCAATTAGGGTTGAAATAATTTTGGTTTCGGTGCATGAATGGAGTGGCTTATAAAGTTAATATAGTGTATGTACCTTTTGGTAAAGGGAGGGCCTTGAGAAATGAGGATGTCTTCCTGACAGAACAAAAGTGAAATATTAAGGAAACATCAGATACAAAGAAAATGAGTGTTGGGCAGTGACATATTTCACAATCTAAACTGCCTTTGCCTGGATGCCTTGTATTTCTCTATGCTCTAATTCCCAATAGAGAAGACTGCTGAAGGGTTGTACAATAGCATTAGTTTAAAATACCTACCGCATCAAGTACTATCACTCCTGCACACTTTTAGGCTACAGGGATAATCTTTGATGGGAAGAGCACTAGCATGAAAAAAAAAAAGCCACACTGGAATCCTGTTAAGTTCCTGGCTTCCTTTTTTTTTTTTCTTTGCAGCACCGGGGATCAAACTCACAACCTCACGCCTGCCAGACAGGTGCTTGAGCCACTGAGCCAAACTCCCGGCCCTAGTTTTTTGAGGCAGGGTTGCACTATGCAGCTCAGGTCGGCCTTGTGCTCGCGTTGTAGCCCAAGCTGGCCTCGAACTCACAGTGCTCCGCCTACCTCAGCCTCCCGAGTGCTGGGGTTAAAGACTTGCGCCACCACGCCAGGCCAGTTCCTGGCTTCTAAAATTACCTTATGGTTTAGAAAAATGTCTCTTTTTCTCTTCTGAGTATCTCTGATCACTATTCTCTATAATCATTTCTAATATATCTGAAAGGGAATCATTTCTTGTTTTTATCTTCCCAATGGAAATTTCTAAATAGGTAAGCTTTTTCACCCAAAGAAAAGTTCTGTTAACTAGAATTTGTTTTCAGTTTTCCTCCTCAGGTAAAATGTGCCATACAATTATTTCAAAATGACTTCTCACATAAGAGGTCCTCACTGTCACTTACATACAGATGTATCTCCAGATAGTTCAATAAGATGACTCTTTAGGGAGCTTTACTTTGGAAAGGTATGATTAGGAGAAATGAATAAATACTGCCTGAATGTCATATAGGAATTGAAGAGACACCCCAGAAGGAAAGTCCTGGAATCCATCTGACACAACCTTTCCATGCTGACCATGTCTCTTGGAACTGAATTGCTGATGGGGGACTGTGATTTTAGGCAATTTTTGCATTGTTTTTTCCTTTGTTTTGCAACTACTGGGCTTTTTGGAAATCTCTATACAGCATAGTACATTTGTGTAGTTCTTCTGAGTAATCTTTTCCCATACTATTGTTCATGTGTGCAGCTTTGCCAAAAAGAAAACAGGCTTCAAATTAATTTTTCCTACGCATGCTATTTTATACGTGTTCTGACTTATTTTTGGTTGTTGTGAGGTCACCAGTTTGTTTTTCTTTTGGTATCCAATATACTTGGACAATTTTCTGTGGCCTCACAGAGACTCAGAGGGAACAGATGTTGTACCAACTATTTCCCCTGCATGTTTTCCTACTTATATTTTTCTTTTGAAAAAAATAATAGGATAGGTCTCTGTGTATGGAATCTTTTTTTTTTTTCCAAAAAAAAGTACCCAGAAACTCTTTATTAAATCTACCCACCTCAATTATGGCAGATATTCTCCTTTTTGAATGAAGTGACCAATGAATTTCTCCAGCTACTCAGAAAAGTTAAACATTTCCTAACAATTCCCTCACTCTGGACAGTATAAAAGCCACTAGTTTACTTACTTTTAAATCTCTTTATGTGAAGACTTTTCTAAATACATAGTAAGTTCCAGAAAGGTCTTTCAATTTAAAACTATCATCAAAAATTTTTGCAGAGATTTACCACTCTATTTGGTGGAAAGACAAAGATAATTTCAGCATCTGTGAACGTTAATATCTGGATATTATTTTCCAAGGGCAGGTTCCAATTTGCCAAGTCAAATCAGAACTTCACATCCTAGCTTTCATCCTTTTTCTCTGTGTAAATTTTATGCCCCTTCCCTTGCAAATGTTTGAAATAAGCTGAATAAACAGAACACAGTAGGTAACCTGGGGAGTGTTCTAATCAGAAATATTTTCACTCATGGGGTAAGGCTTTACATAACCCATCAAGAGCTGTGATTTAAACCATCCATTGCAAGCAATAAAGTATTGAAATGAGGACATATTTTAATCAGCTCTCCAGATTTGTATTTTTTTCCCTCTCAACTGTTCATATAAAACTTCACTGCAGACTGTATCTGTGCCTGCCTGGTGGACAAAGCATTCCAATGCATATTGTATTCTCAGTTAAATTTTTCTGTTATGTTTTCACTTCTATCTTCCAAATGTCTGAACAAAATGCATTGAAGAGAGAAATAAAAAAGAAACTCTATCCTTGTGCGTCATGGTAGCTGACTTCAGCTTACCATTGCACACCAGAGTCCAGCTCCTCTGTCTCTCTCTGTGTCTCTATCTCTGTCTCTGTCTCTCTCTCTTTTATATGCTGGTGTTCAAACCAAGGGCTTTATGTATGCCAGACAAGTGTTTTATCCCTGAGCCACACTTCTGGCCCCTATGGGACTCTATGTTTTTCACCTAATTCTCTAACACAGTTCATAGTTAAACCTGGCTTGTGATTTGGACAAGTTCTACACTGATCAAGGGGCAATATTGAGTCCTTTAATTCTGCAGGCCTGAGTTTGCAATGAGGAAAAACATAAAGATATGAGATAGAATAAATCGAACCCTCCATCCTTTAGTGAAATTGGCAGTTGGCAAGAATAAGTGAATAAAAGGACTGAGTACATGATCGTCATCCCAATACTCTGGGAGACTGAAGCAGGATTACAAGTTGAGCCCAGCTAAAGCAAGTTAATGACTTAGAAAATAAAATAAAATAAAGTAAAATAAAATAGAGTAAAATAAAATAAAAATAAAGTGGTAGGGATGTGGCTCAGTGCAAAGACTCTAGTAATACTACTACCAAAGAAAGCAAGAAAAGAACGAAAGAAAGAAACAAACTGATAATTAAAACTAAAAAGATAAAGAGACAACAATGAGTTATAAGGACAGATTTTTGCTTCCACACAAATATTTGATGAGGAGGATGACTTAGATGACTGTAAACCTAGAAAGTATGATAGAGATCTGGGAGTGTGGGGTGCAGAACAACAAAATTTCTTTTAAGAAAAAGACTCTTTTGGGAGACAGATTTATTCTAAATTACAAGAATGGGTAGGGGGGCCGGGCGTGGTGGCGCACGCCTTTAATCTCAGCACTCGGGAGGCTGAGGTAGGGGAAGCGTTGTGAGTTTGAGGCCAGCTTGGGCTACAATGTGAGCGCAAGACTGGCCTGAGCTATATAGTGCAACCCTGCCTCAAAAAACTAGGGCCAGGAGTTTGGCTCAGTGGCCTAAGCGCCTGTCTGTTAGGCACAAGGTTGTGAGTTCGATCCCTGGTGCCGCAAAAAAAAAAAAAAAAAAAAAAAAAAAAAAAAAAAAAAAGAATGGGTAGGGAAACTACTTACAAAGGGTCTTGATCCTCCCAAGCATTAGAACAAAAAGAAAGGATTATAGCATAGCTTGCATGGAAAACAGGTATTCATCAGAGCATCTAAATACAAGTGCTTCTTGATCTGTGGATCCTACACCATGAGAAATAGGTTTGATGAATTTAAAAAACTAATTGATTGAAAAACACAAAAGCTTCAGTGTAGATGGAACTGATATACTAACTTCAAACGGTGATCCTATAAATGAATTCTTTGCTTTTCAAATATTATTTCATGTTTTTAAAAGTTGATAACAAGTGGTAAAGTGATTTCCTGTGGTGTTGGCAGAGTGGGTGTTGGAGAAGAGAACAATTGCTCCTTTGAGTAAGTTCGTTGGGTGCTAGTTTCCTGCAGTTAGATTTTCCTATTTAAGAGAACCATCTGCTTCATTAAACTTTCCAAGATTGTGCATTATCTACAGGGAGTTCCATAGCATCTTAACATAGAGAGTTACAGCAAAGTTTTAAGTTTATGCCAGAAAACCAGATGTTAACCAGACTGTAAAGTTCTCTTTCCTTTTCCAAATCAAAGATTTCAAGTGAGGTTGAGTTAATGTAAATGTTGGGCAACTCTTTGGGTTAGACTTTGAAACCAGCCCTGATCTCTTACTGGTCTCCATTCATGGAGCCCCTCTAGAATCAGTGAAAGGGGGCTTTGTTTATGGTTAAGTACCCTAAACAAAGAAGTTGGGGGGAGGAATTCTGGCCTTTTGCACTCCCTGTATACATTGCTTCCTGAAAAAATTACGTATATTAAATGCTGGGAATTCAGAAAGTATTTCCAGTGCTTTTTTCTTACTCTAACATGCATTTTTCCACGTTTTGGATGAATTTGCATTTTTGATTGTACCCTACTGATGGCCTGCTGATCTCAACAAAATTGAGTGAAGCAAAACAACTATGCAATGGGAATTGAAAATGAAAATGGCTTCTTTCCATGGCCCCCAAGCATTGACATTTGAATATCTGAATTATCTGGACTGGGGCTCTCAGTACAGATTTAAAGGCACAAAGATAGATATGTCATTTCTGGAAGGAAGTACTGAGGGGGGCTGTGTGGTCAATGGCTCTGGAGGAGTCAGGCCTCCAGTTTTCTTTTGACAAGTGCTAATTTATTTCCCGGGATTAGGGGATCAGAGGTTTTCTGTGTGCTGAAACTCTCTATCAAGCAAGACAACCCTCAGTGTTTTGGGAGACTTACAACTCTTTCAGATTTTCTCTTCTTAACCTCTTTTTAAAAGAAACCAAAGCAAAACAGCTAAGCAACTAAAGAACAATGAAACAAAGCAAAGCCCAACTCTTTATGTACCTAACTAGGTCTAGTATTTTAACAGTAGAAAAAAATGTTTCAGGTTGAACCAATCATCATTAAATTGTGTTCTCACTTTCTGCACTGAAGTAAAAGAAAAAAAAAGAAAGTTTGTTTTACTTTCTGGCATGCATTAAAAAAGATTCTTAGCTATAAATGCCTATGAAAACCTGCATTTTAATGACTTTCAGAGAATCAAAATAGACAAGTTTATTGACATGCCACAGGTAAAGCCACTCCAAGAGTCTATCTGAATGGCTGGGTACTGCTTTTTTTTTTTTCCATTTAAGCAGAAGAAAAGAAAAAAAGCCATATATAACAAAGACAAAAAACAAAACAGACAAACAAACAACTAGAGTAAATGCACAACAGTAACATTACAGGTTTACAAAACAGGATGATAGAAACTTGACAATGGTTGCAATATCGCATATTGTTATCTTTATAATGGTTGTTTTTTTTTTTTACTTTTTTTTATTTAAGCAGAAGAAAAGAAAAAAAGCCATATATAACAAAGACAAAAAACAAAACAGACAAACAAACGACTAGAGTAAATGCACAACAGTAACATTACAGGTTTACAAAACAGGATGATAGAAACTTGACAATGGTTGTAATATTGTGTATCATTATCTTTATAATCGTTGTTTACATTAACAGATACAAACATGTAAAATTGATCTAATCATATCAGTATTAATTGTTCTTTCTCAATAATGAATACATTCAGCAGTGTGTTCGTTTTAGTTATCTTACATATACATATATACAGATTTATATCTTTTCCTTTTCCCTTCCCTCTTTCCCCCTTTTCCCTTCCCAGTTACTTTTGCTCTTCAAGCTGTTTTTTACCCTTACGTAGAATTTATTATAGATTTTGGATCATATATACTTTTTCAGTTTCTTACACTAGGGAGACAATACAGTATTTACACATGTGGGTTTGATTTATCTCACTTATGAGTATGGTCTCAAGTCGTGACCATTTACTTATAAAAGTCTCAATGCAATCTTTCTTAATAGCTGAGTAGGGTACCACTTTTTGAGCCACAGGTGAGCTGTATCATCCTAGCAAACATGATTTCTGTGATGGGGTTGTTGTCATGACTTTGTGTCATGTAAGGAAAATGTCCTTTATATACACATGGACTTATAGTTTTTATTGTGTGAAAGTATTGCTCATTTCTGTTAGTGGAATTGTAAATATTTAGGTTGAAATAGGGTTGGTTCCAATAACAAAAGGAGAAACTGGCTTGACGTGTCTTTTTATGGAGAATATTAAAACCCTCTCTGCCAGTTACTTTGAAGTACACATTTAATTGTTGTCGACCACAGTTATCCTTCTGTTCTGCTGACCACTAGAAATGATTCCTTCCACCCAGTTGCACCCCTACATGCATTCATCATCCTCTCCCCTTCCTGCCGCCCTCAGCCCACCCTTTCAGGTTCTGGTAACCGCCATTCTACTCTCTACTTCTAAGAGATCAACGCTTTTAGTTTCTGCTTATAAATGAGAGCGTGTAGCATTTAGCCTCTACACTTGACTTATTTTTCATCCAAGTCACTCTCTCATATCCAGCTCATTCCTTGAGATCCCTGAAAGAGACTTGTATAAAACAGACTCCTCCACTGCTATATGAATAAAGGCCCACATACCCCATAGACCTACTTTTGGATGGATTTTTTTTCCCACAGAAGTTTCTGACTCCTCTTTACCAATTCAAAAGATATAAACTGCAATGTCAATATCACCTCTCAACCTTGTAGGATTCTCTCTTGCTGTTTTGTGATAATCTATAATATCTCTGACATTCTCTTTTTAAAATTTTATTTCAAAAAGAACAATGCCAATCAAAACAAACCAGTGTAAGTGACACAGGACTTTAAAACAATACAAAATCAACAATGGTTACCATAATGCCTTCTGTTGTATTCAAAATAGCTGCAGATACCTTCAGACATATTAAAAAAATCAAACAAAACAGAAAGAACAGAACCAACAAAAACAGAACAATGAATGCAATAAATGATTTCAAAAGAAGACAATACTGAATCCAAGATGGCTACCATAATATATCTTGCTATCTTTGAAATAGCTGCCCATGCTATCAGATATAACAAAATCAAACAAAACAAAACAATAAAATCCAACCCATTAAGTCAATGAAAATGATATAGGACTTCAAAACCAGATAATGGGGAATCAACAATGGCTACTACCTTTAGAAGGAGATCCCTCTAGATGCCACACTGTGTACTGTGAGCCTCTGAATAGATGACCAGACCACTGGCCCTAGACCTGCAAGGTCAGTGAAACACCAAATACCACAAGGGTCAAATTGCATTTCACATGAAAAGCTATCATCGCAGCCTGTGTTTCTGCAGATCAGCTGGTCACTTACAGGTGTGTGTATGTGTGTGTGTGTGTGTGCGTGCGTGTGCTGGCTCTTCTTGTTTCCCATCCTGCACACCAGAAGGGGCTGGGGTCTGGCTGTCTCCTGCCAGCAGTGGCCAGCACATGGTGCTGGTACGCAGGGAGGGCTTGCTTCTTGGTGACTTCTGCTTCTCTTCCCCCACATCTGACATCCTCTTTAGCACTGCTCTTTCTCTAACTGTATTCCTACTCCCAAAGTAGTAAATGTATTATCCTATCACTTCCTAGAGCCCTTTGGGTTTCCACTAGTCTAAGACCAAAAAGGTACAAACAGAACAGTCTTCTTATCAAAATATGATTTTTAAATCATGGATAAGGCACGGATTTTAAGACTGCCATTTCAATACAAATTAACATAAAGTTTCAGTCAAAAAATGAGAATATCTCTCAACATTTCTAAGTCAAAAAGTAGTCCATCTTTAAAAAATCATTGATTATTCCAATTTCCTTTTAAGAGTCTTCTTTTTCCTTAGAATCTACAAATAATTTGTTTCAGATTATTTTTTACAAAGCTAAGTGTTGTCTGATTTTCAGTTTTGCAAATGCAAGAGAGACTTGGTTTTTGTACTAGGGATTGAACTCACGACCTTGTGCTTTCCAGGCAAGCACTTGTGCTACTGAGCTAAATCCCTAGCCTGAGAGACTTTGTTTTTGGGCCTGGGTTCTGCATCTCCTACTTTAGAAAACTGACTTTATATCAATTTGATATCAAGACCGATACCAAGAGAAAAGAAGGTCATGTAGAGATCTTAGCAATGCACACAACTGAGTAACAGCTTTGACCCTTCAAATGCTAAAACTAAGTTCTCTGTTCATTTTTGTCAGGGACCTCGTGTCTTGATTTTTTTTTTTTTTGTTATCTCCCCAATTCGGTCACAAAATTGAGCACATGGCAGGTGCCCAATGAACAGTAAGTCGGACTTGTTCCAGTTCAAAATACAAGCTCATTAAACAACTTTAAGGAAAAAATGTAGGAAGAAGAAAAACATCCTTCAAGGCCTCACAGCCCAGATGGCAGCACACTTAGGATTTAGTGAACATGTAAATTGAAGCAGTTTGGAGTAAGGCCTTTGACTCTGCTGTGCCCAACTGTCAGTTCATCAGTGTAGCTCACTCCTTTTCACTCCTTATAGACTTAAAAATAGTTCTTAAATACCCTTCCATCTGGAAAATTCCCATCACCCCCATGATCACAGCTGGCAGAACGAAGACACTGCATTCCTTCTATTATGCCCCTCTAGTAGGATTTAAAGGAACTCAGCAATCCACATATAAAAAATACCTGACTGTTTATCCATTCATCCTTTTATTAATTCAACAAAGATGTACTCTGGGCTCACTATGAATGAAGCCCCTGTGTTATAGTCTAAGGATACAATGATAGACAAAATAAACCTGATTCCCCCTTTTGCTAATGTCCACAGTCTGGTAGGAGAGAAGGGTAATAAAGTGTAAGCAAGGGAATGAGTAAATGTAAAATTCAGAGAAAGCCATGGAGCTAAGAAGGACAGAAGTTCAAATGTAGTTTATTTGGCCAAATGCTTTTTTCCTCCCACTTGGCTTCTTTGAATATCTACTCAATAATTCAGTGGGCATGTCACAAAAGCTCATACGAAAGAGGAGTGCTTTGAAGGAAATACCTGTTGAGAGAGGACTGTTGCAGTATGCAAACAACTCCAGCCCAATAAGACAAGCTATATTAAATTGTTATACCGCATAAAGTAGGCAAGACGTAAAGGAGCCTATGTGGATATGGTACCTGTCATGTTTAGCGACAAAAGGTGCCTCCGATAAGTAAAAAGCAACAGGGTGCAAGTCCTGACCATACCCTGTGCTCCTGCACAGTCACAACCCTGGATCCTTTTCACCTTAGCTTCATTATGGTCCTCTGTTAATTTCTTGAAACACTGTAGCACAAGGAGACTGTTGATGGAGAGCTGATGACTGAGCAATATGTGTATATATGGAAAGGACTGAGTGGGATGGTTACAAGTGAAACATTTGCTGCCATTTTTTTCCTCTGCTTAAGATCACCCTTGCTACACATTATACTATATTTGCAAAGGCAGGCAATATTGGTAAGAGTTGGCTCATTCTCTTTCTTTTTTTTTCCCCTCCCTGCTCTCTCTCTTCCCCTCTTTCCTTCCTCCATTTTTCTCTCCATTTCTGTCTTTAACTTGAGTAGTTCCTTCATAATTTTCTAATTCTTGAAGTAATTTCTCCGTAGTAGAAGGCAGGGAGAAGTAGAACTACTTTATACCTTTAGAGGTGATTAGCATCTTTCCATAACACGCACGTAATTATTTACTAATATTTTATGAGCTTGGGATCATGATCAGAAAGGATCTGAAAAAAGAATAACTTTCCTTAAACTGTGAGCATGATAAAGAACATTTATAACAATAGATAGCAATTTTCAAACTATCTGAATAAAAAAATCATGAAAGCCACTTGATCAGATCTCAATTTGCCTATTTATTAACAATGTGATCTTCAGCATGTTAACCTTTCTGAACTTCAGTCTGTTCATGCCTAAGGTGGAGAAAATTGCTGCTTCACCCATATTTATTAAAATATTAAATGAAATATTGTATATGAAATTTTATGCTCAGGGTCTGGCTTTTAATGGACATTCAATAAATGTAAGCACTCTCATTCATTATGGATGGTTGCAAGGACCTGTGCATTATTTATTATCTGGAAGCCAAGAAGAATTTGAAAGACTCACTTTCAACTCTGTACCATAATGCTTTTTTTTAAAAAAATAATGTTATATGGCTCTTTAAAGCTAGCAGCTTACACTTTAAAAACACTCATAGATGAAAATCCTTCAGACCAGTGAAATTTTATAATCATACAGTAATTATGATAGACATAAGAAAAATAAAAAAGATGACAGGTAGAATCAATAGCTTATTTTGTACACGTTTTCTGATTTAATCTTTATAATAAAGACTATTCTTATTATCATTTTGCATACATGGATATTGAGGCATAGAGAGATTAAGTGACTTTTTCCAGGTAACTAGAAGATCCAGGGCTGGACATGTTTCTGTCTTAATCCAAAACTGAAGGTCTTCTATGACCCATTTCACATTATGCCCTCCCCAAAGAACTCTTGTTCTGGGTCCCACACTAAAGGATCTGTTCTGACCCTCCACTCCTCCTCTGGCTGTATCCTTTTCAAGGAGGCCAGAGTCCAAGGTGGCCAGGGCACAGCCTCTCCAGGAGCCTTTGATTCCTTCTGGACCACAGGGGCACTCTGGGTTGTGCAGTTCTCTGCAGAAAAGGTCCCAGTCAGCTTTCCAAGTTTGTACAGACCTTTTGCCAGAGGGAGACCTGTGTGCTGCACCTGGTGCCAGGAGCGGAGTGAAATTGGGGGTGATAATGGAAGGAGATTACATGAGTACGGCCATGATGCTGTCAGACTCCCGGGCTGCTGTGTTCTGGCCTAGAAAGTCAAGCAGTGCAAAACTCTTTGGTATCTCCCTCTTCCTCTTTTTGTTTTTTAGATCGACACAAGCTGCTTACACTTATGGTGTACGCTTTGTGAAATGGCTAAAGAAAGCTAATTGACACGTGTTACCTCACATATTATTTGGGTATGTGTTTATATGTGTGCTAAGGATGCAAAATCAACACCTAACAATTTCAAGAGTACATTACATTGTTATTATCCGTAGGAACCATGTTGTACAGTAGTTCTGAACTTATTCTTCCTGTCTAGTTGACATTTTGTATCCTTTCACCAACCTCTGTGCAATCCCTCTCACCTCACAATCAACCCCTGGTAACCATCAGTCTACTCTGTTTCTATGAGTTAAATTTTTTGCTTTCCACATATAAGTGAGATTGTGGTATTTGTCTTTCTGTGCTTGGTTTATTTCACTTAGGGTCCTCCAGTCTTATCCATGTTGTTACAGATAACAGAATTTCCTTCTTTTAAAGGCTAAAGAATAGACCATTGTGTATATATAACATATTTTATGTAATCATTAACTCTTTGGTAGACATTTAAGTTGGCTGCATATCTTGATTATTCTGAGTAGTGGTGCAATAAACATGGGAATGCAGATATCTCTTTGACATGATTTCATTTTTGTTGGTAGGTAGTAGTAGGATTGCTGAATCACACAATAGCTCCATTTTCATTTTTCTGAGGAAGCTCTATGCCATTTTCCATAATGGTGGCACTAATATAACATTCCATTAGTGTGCAAAGGTTTCCTTTCAAGAACTCTAAATTTGAATCTAGTCTTTATTTAAATTAATTTTATTTTAAAGATAGTAAAATCCAACAAAATAGAACAGGACGAAGTCAATCAAAACAAAACAGTAGAACTGGTACAGAACTTCAAAGCAGCATACTAGGAAAACAATAGCTACTATAGTATATCTTGTTATCTTCACAACAGTTGACCATTTCATCAGGTATAGTAAAATCAAACCAAAAACAAAACAGAATAGAACCAATCAAAACAGAATATCGAATAAAGCAAACCAATTAATCAGAATAAAGCAAAACAGTGAGAACAATATTGGGCCTCAAAGACAAGACAGAAGGGAATCCCCCATATTTGCTACATGGCATACTGTCATCCTCCCAAGAGATGCTCAGACTGCCGGCACAAGGCCTGCAAAATCAATCAAACAATACAAGCATTTAGTTGCTTTATGTACCTTAGTTGCTATCAACTTAGCCGGTCCTCTGAACCAGCAGGTTGCTTACGGGGGTGCGGTGGGGTGGGGTGTTGATTCTCAGCCTACACACCGGAAGGCTCATGGGAGGCACGGATTTTTCTCTTCCTGGAGTCTGGCTGTTTGTGCCACTCACCAGGAAGGCTGGCTAGTTGTCTTCTGAATCTAGTCTTTCAAGCCATTGTGAAGGTGTTTTTCTTAAGGCAGGAGACAAAAACCTTTTAGTTAGGAGTTTATTGACTTGATTTCTAACTTTTAAAATTTAGTTTTTAAGGATAGTTAATAGAGTTGCTTTGCACTCCTTTTTTTTCTTTTTAACTAAATTCAGTGTCTTGCTTATTTATGGATCAGTCCATGATGACTGCTTTTCCCTTTGAGTTTGAGTCATGTTTTTCTGGTTTTTCATGTTTCTAGTGATTATGAATTGTAAACTGTACATTGTGAGTACAATTATAGAAATTCTGCATTGTGTTACATTTTTGTGCTACCTTCTCCCCCTCATTTTGTTCTAGCATGTAGCTAAGTGGACTGGATTTATACTTTCAACTGGGCAGAAGCTAAAATCTCAGGTCAATTCTATTAATCTTTGCTGAACTGTACGGTCTCTCAAGTTTATGAGTGTTTCATAGGTTAACCAGATATTTGGGCAGTTCATACACAGAATTTCCTATAGTTCTCTAGGAAAACTTTTCTCCCTTCTGGGGTTTCTCTACTTTTCAGTTGCTGTATTATGAAATCTGTCATTTTCATCAAGTCAGTAAACCTGCAGTTTTCTGTAAGCTTTTTAATGAAGGCAAAAGTCTTTAAACTAAAGACCTTCAAAAATCAAGAAACCCAGTGTGGTGTGGTGACACATGCCCATGATCCCAGCACTCTGAGAATAAGGCATGAGGATTCCAAGTTTAAGCCCTGCCTGGAAAACTTAGTGACTTAGTGAGATCCTGTCTCAAAATAAAAAAATAAAAATGATGGGAATGTGGCTCAGGCCCTGGGTTCCATTCCCAACACCACCAAAAAAGAAAACAAAAACAAAAACAAAAAAACTCAGAACACCCAAAGTGCTAGTTCCTTCTGTACCTGCTTGCCCTTAACCCCAGCATCTACCTTCTACCTAGTGTGGGTGTATGGACAGATGAGTAATAAGATTTTTTGTTTGTTTGTTATTTGTCCTAGGTATTAAACCTAGTGTGTCCTGCATATAATACAAGGGCTCTACCACTGAGCTACATCCCTAGCTTTTTAAAACATTTTTGAGGCAGGATTTTACTAAGTTGTCCAGGATGGGATTGGATTTAGGATCCTCCAGCTTCAGCTTCCCAAGTAGCTGGGATTACAGGCATACACCATGCTCTGGCTACTAAGGATTTGTTTTTCTGCTAATATACACCTATTGCTGATTATTTTAGTATGCCCTTTTTATTCCTTAGGCATAAAAATTGCTCATTTTCAAATGATTAACTAGGATTTCATTTTATTTATGACTTTTGGCACCCAGAAGAAAAATGATAATCAAATCTTAGCTGGTTGGGTTTTCTTGAACATTCTAACTATGTATCATACCCACGGTGAATGGGTCAAGCACTGTCAGTGTGTACATTATTTGAAGAAATCAGCCTGATTTTCCTGAAAACAAGTATCTATTTGCTGATGGCAAGATCACACTGTCGCTTTCCCATCTTGACGCAAACCCCATGTTGACAAGCTCTGTGAAGTGACTCCCAGACACTACTTATTAAAATATAGGAGTCATAATTTCAATTCCAGATTCTGTCACTTCTATGATCACATCTACCAGTTTTGTTTTTAAGTTGGAGGAAGTTCTTTTGAGCCATCTAAGCTGTTGGAATAAGGTATACTAAAGACCAGAAATAGAGATTCAGTATTGAGGGCTCTTGCTAATAAAACATGATTAATCCAAAGACAGAAAAACTTAAAAACATTATTTTCAATTCACATGTTGCTACTTTTAAGTCTTTTAAGGGGAGCACACATTTGAATAGAAGATGGCTGGGTACTTTTAAAAACAAGGATTTTTCATTTCAAAGAGGAGTTTTGAATGTGTGAAATCCTTTATACCAAAATATACCAATATTGAATAATGAATGAAAGGGATTCAACTCTGGAGGCACTGCCGCTGGTTCCTAATGAGCCCATACATCAGAGCAGATGATTTTCTTGCACTGGAGTCAAAAGTGGTACACGTTCCCTGTTCTATTTAGGCATTTGCCTAAATAGAAAGAATTTTAGCATCATTTGTGTCCCAAGTCAATTTGTTCTACTTCCTGTAACCAAGGTGATGATTCAGAACAACAAAAGAAGTCGCCTGGTCAAAATGAGCTATTTTTATTTGTCAACACTACTGTTTGCCTCATTTTTCTGTCCCCTCAGATATATTTTATTAATTAATGTAAGATTCTATACATAGCAATTTCTCTCTGATAGTCACGGTTATAAAATTAGTTGCTCTGTCAATCAAATACCTTCATTAGTGAAACATGTTATTGTATTTGGTCCTTATTTGATGATTCAGAAGATATTTCAGAATCTTGGTGCTTTGATGTCATTATTATGAACAATATTCTCTTACTTATACATCAATTTATTACTTTTTGTAATAAGCATTTGAGTACTTTCAATGTACATATTTTCTCATTATATATATGAGTTGAAATGCTCTTTAATAATCAGTTAACTGACTGATATAAAATTAGTAATTTATTATACTTTGTTGTGTGTCTGTCAGGTTGTAATACAGCATTCTCGTATCAAAGTCTAATCTGATGAAATTGAGAAGTGAGTGAATTATGAACTGTCAAAAATCCGATAGGAGACAAAACACAAATATAGCTGCCAAGATTTGGGAACATAAGTCATTTTTGTTTTGTTTTTCAATTATAGTGTTTTTGTTTTGTTTTTGACAAGATGAACAACCAAAGTGAAGACAAACCATGTGCACTTTTTCCTGGAGAAATGTGCTGTTATTGCATAAGATTTGGCATGCTCAATCTTGATGCTTTTGTCTCTGACAGCAAAGGTTTGGAGGCCTCTCCTCTGACGCGACATTCCTTGGGAGAACTTTCTAGACCCCTTAATTTCCCTATCTTTTCCTTTGTTTCTAATTTTTTTTTTCAAAGTCATTAATCTCTGATTCAGAGATCTAGCAGGCAATGTATGGAGGTTAAACCTGAGTAGTTAAGGAGTCTTTAACAAAAGAAAATGTGTGGCTAGGGTTGAGGGCTATGAATAAGGATGTTTCTCTGCCCGAAGACCTTTGATTGACCTTGTGGCTGTTTAGAGAGGGCAGAAGCTGTGACCTCGAAAAGAGGGAAATGAATATCTAACTTGTGACAACCTAGCAGAGAAGGAGTCAGGGCAAGAAATTCCCCCAACCTCATTTTCTTTCTACCCCCATACCTCTCTCCACCCAGTACTGGAGATTGAATTCAGGGCCTTCATACTGAGCTACATCCCTAACCCCTTTTTAATTTTTTATTTTGAGGCAGGGTCCCTTTAAGACACTAAATTACCCAGACTGGGCTCTAACTTGTGATCTTTTTGCCTCAGCCTATCTCAGTGATGTGATTATAAGTCTGTGCCTCCATGCCAAGATTTTCCTAGTATTTATTGTCCTTTCAAATGACTCAATCCAACCAGTAGTCAGGGGCAAGGGAGCATTGAAGCACATAGGATGAATGGAAAAGCATGCTGTTTGGATCTGAGGATGCAGATGGAAACTATTGAGCACGTGCTGGGGTGATGCTGTCAGTTGGGTATTACCACCAGTTCCTTAGATGCAGAGAACTACGTTTCCCAGAGCCCTTTCCCATAGTGCTCATAGCCAGGAGAGCACACCAGAGAGATTGCAAAGCAGAGCATGGGAAGAGACAAGCGTTTTCTCTAGGCAGTATCACACAAGCTTGCGGTGGGCAAGATGTTCAGAACATCATCCAGGGAAATCCTTGGGAAACGGCAACTGCCTATGTCCAGCAGCCGGCCCTTCCACTTGGGTGTTGCATGCTATGATTAGCAGATGAAACTGATTAAACCCAAGTCCCATTTTAACTGTGAATCAGGTGAAAGCCCATATTCATATACTTCTTATGTTAGCAAAATGTTAAGGTTTATGGTGAGTTTCAAGAATGTGGGTATTTTCTAACTCTTAACTTTGTCTAGCATGACCACATATCTTAACATGAAGACTTTATTCACTTACAATTATTAATCACATACTGAATAATTTTACCCAAACTCACAGATCTACCTTTCTTTAATTATTTACTGTAGACCTGAACTTGAGTCAGTAAAAAGAATTCTTTTTTTGTATCATTAATTCTATTATTTATTCCACTTATTATGCTCTCTCAGATACAATAGGCTAGAATATATATGAAATATGTATCAGCTGTAAAACATAATAAACATTCAAGAACTCACCACCAACTTAACAGGTAGAACTTTCCCAATAATGTCGCAACTGTAAGATCCTCCCCTATCCTGTCTTCTTCCCATATTAGGGGTAAATGGGATTTAGAATTTTGTGTTTATTATTCTTTTCCATGCATGGTGCAGTTTAACTGCTTCTAAGTCTTAAAAATTGCATGATAATCATTTGCAAATTGCTTTTCTAATTTAAAGCACATATTTCTAAGACTCATTCACATTGTTGTACATAGCTTTATTTCATTTTTTTCCCTCTATAGTGTTCCCTTTTGTACAATAGATGCTGCTGTGGAAATTCTGGTATAGCTCTCTTGGTGCACTGTATGAGACACTCTTTGCAGCGGTGGTGAACCTATGGCACATGTGCTGCAGTGGGCTGTTTTTTATCACTGAAAGCTCTAGAAGATTCGCCATCCTGGATTTAGGGAAATCTGCTTTAGATTCCAAGTGATACATTGCAGGATAGATAAATGTTCAACTGGGTAAGATTGCCAATGTATTTTCTAAAGGGAAGTAACCAACTCACATTCCCATCAATGGCATGAAAAAAATGTTTTTGCTGTATCTTTATTAATAACCGGTGGTGTTAGTCTATAAAATTGGATGTTGCAATCTTATTTTGTTCTGGTTACAAGTAAGTCTGGGGAATATTTTATACTTTTTATTAATGATGTTCCTTCTTTTGAGAAGTTTTGGACTGGATTCTGCACCAGCCATATGCTAAAATTTAGATTATTTGTCTTTTCATGATTGATTTCTAAGAACTGTTTATCTTGATATTAGTCATTTCCTGGCAAAATGTACTACAAATATATTCTCCAATTGGCAGGGTTTTTTTATTTGTTGGTAATTTTTAAGGTATAGAAAATTCTACTTGTGGTGTAGTTGAATTTTAAATTTTTTTCATTTTACGGGTAGATTTTTTGTTTAAGAAATTCTTTCATAATAGTCTTCAATACATTGGACATTGATTTTTATGAATCATATGAGATTGGCACTCAATTTCAGCATTTTTTCTTACAGTTAATTAATTCTCTAATTCTCAAACCATATACTGAATTTTGATATATGTGCACATAATGAAAATAAATCAAATATATGAGCTTAAATGTCACGTGGTTTCTCTCATGTGAGAAACACAAAATATAAATAAAGAGAAAAATAAAGAACAGATAATAAGAAATAGGGAGATAGATTTTTGACAAATGGAAGTGGATCATGAGAGAGTGGGATGGGGAGGTGGAGGGAGAAGGGGAGAAAAATGATTATGCTGTGTTAGATGCGTGCACCAACTCTCCCCAAGGTATGTAATCATCATGTACTGCAAATATATACCAATTAAAAATAAAGATTGAAAAGCATTGTAATTTAAAAAGTTATTTGAGGTTTTTATTTGCTTCCTTAGCTTTTTTGGTTTAGTTTTTTTTCTTCTTTTGGCTTGAAAGTTATATACTTCTGTTCTTTTTGTGGTTTCTTTGGAAATGTCACCATGTGCACTTTACTGACTGAAATCTATAGGTACCATGTTCATCTTCTGAAGATTATAAGACTGTCAGAAACTTTACTAGCTCTTAGAGACGATAGAACATTTTAATTCTTCTAAGAAACAATTTTAGACAAAATTACTGTATATCAACCATGTTGGCTCAAACATAACTACATGTATTTCAGTTTCTCTGCTCATTATTGCTTTTTTTTTTTTTTTATCTTGGACTTTCCTTCTGAGAATCACATGCTTGCTTCTTAAAGTTTCTTTGGTGAACATCTGTTGATTGTACATGCTTATTTTCCTGTTTATCTAACCATATAAAAAGAGTTGTTCAGGTTATAAAATTCTAAGGTGGCTAGCTTTTATTTATTTATTTATTTTTGTGGCACTGGGGATCAAACTCACAGCCTCGTGCTTGCCAGACAGGCACTTAAGCTGCTGTGCCAAACTCCTGGCCCTAGTTTTTTGAGGCAGGGTCACACTATGTAGTTCAGGCCAGCCTTGTGTTCATGTTGTAGCCCAAGCGGGCCTCGAACTCACAACGCTCCGCCTACTTCAACCTCCCGAGTGCTGGGATTAAAGGTATGTGCCACCATGCCCGGCTTAGTTTTTATTTTTATTACTACATGTTCACAGTACATAATGATTACATTCATCATGGGGAATAGGTATATGTACCAAACATATCTCAATTTAATTTTTTCCACCCCTTCCTCTCCCTTCCCTCCCATTTCCCTCTATCTCTTGGTCTCCTTCCCTTTTGTAAAAGATCTGTTTTCCATTATCTTTTATTTTGCTCTTTAATTAATATATGTTTTGGGATTCTCATATAAGAGAAGTCATATAATATTTGAACTTGTGTCTGATTTATTTCACTTAAAATCATGGTTTCAAGGTACATCCATTTTCCTACCAATAACTCAAGTTTGTTGTTCTTTATGACAGAATAGTTTTCCACTGTATGTAAATACTACATTTGTTTTATCCACTCATCTGCTGATGGATATAATAGGCTATTTCAAAGATTTAGCTATTGTGAATTGTGCTACTGTAAACACGGGTATGCCTGTATCACTGTAATATGGTCTCTTTAACTATCTTGGGAAGATACCTAGAAGGAGAAGAGCTGAATCAAATGTAATTTCTAGTTTTAGCTCTTTGAGGAGTCTCCATACTAATTTCCATAGTGGTTAACAAGTTTACGTACTTGTTTAGAAGTGTCCCTTTTCCCAGTCTTGCCAGCATTTGTTGCTATTGATTTCTTGATGATAACCATTCCTTATGGAGAAAGATGGAATCTCAGTGTGGTTTTGATTCATATATTTCTAATGACCAGCAATATTGAACAGTTTTTCATGTGTTTGTTAACCATTTGTATTTCTTCTGAGAAATGTCTATTCATTTCAGTTGCCTATTTTTGATTGGGTCTTTTATTTTGGGGGGTCTAATTTTTTTGAGTTTTTCATATATTCTGAATATTAATCCTTTTTCTGAGAATAGGTGGCAAAATCTTCTTCCCATTCTGTAGAAGTCTCTTTGTTGGTTGTTTCTTTTGCTGTGCAGGAGGTTTTCAATTTGATGTGATATCATCTACTGACTCTTAATGTTATTTCATATGCAATTGCAGTTTTGTTCAAAAAGTTCCTGCCTGTGCTGTGCCGATGCCTAGGTTTTTAAGAGTTTTAACTGTTTTACTCTCCAGTAGATTGTTTCTGTCTTAACATTTGCATTTTTGATCCATTTTGATTTTACTTTAGTTCATGGACCATGAACTAATCTTCTTCATGTGGATAACTTGTTTTTCCCAGAACCATCTTTCCTCCAGCATAGGTTTTTGGCCCCTTTGTCAAAATCAGGTAACTGAATAGGCCCAGGGTGGTTTCTGTGCACTCTGTTTTGTTCCATTGATTTGCATGTGTATTTTTGTGCCAATACCATGCTTCTTTTTCCAGATCACTGTAACTTTGTGGTATGATTTGAAGTCCAGGATTGTGATGCCTTCTGCTTTGCACTTGTTGCTCAGGAATGCTTTTGTCATTTGGGGTCCCTTCTGGTTCCATACGAATTTTATAATTGTATTCTCTACTTCTGTGAGGAACACTATTTGTATTTTGAGTAAAATTCATACATCAGTTTTGGAAGTATGGCCATTTTGATAATAGTTATACTGGCTATCCAAGAATAGGGCTTATCTTTCCATTTTTCAGAGTTCTACAGTTTTCACTGTAAAGGTCTTTTACTTCCTTGGTTAGATTAATACCCAAGTATTTAATTTTTCTTGATGCTGTTGTGTTATTGTTTTCCTAATTTATATTTCAGTAATTTCATAGTATACAAAGACACCATTTACTTTTGTGTGCTTGTTTTTGTATCCTGTTATGTAACTAAATTTAGTTATTAATTCTAAGAGTCTTTTGGTGGGATATTGTGTGTCTTTTATGTCAGCTGCAAATAATGATAATTTGACTTCCTTTCTTTAACAATCTCCCTTTCATTTCTCTTGCCTGATCATTCTGGCTAATGTTTGAGTACTGTACTGAACAACAATGGTGATAGTGTACCACTTGCTCCTGATTTTAGAAGGAAATTTTTCAGATTTTCCCCTTTTAATATGATGTTGGCATTAGTTTGTCATAAATGGATTTTATCAGATTGAGATAATGTTTATTTTTTCAAGGTTTTTATTATGAATTGATGTTGGATTTTGTCAAAGGCTTTTTCTGTGTCTATTGAGATGAACATATGTTTTTTGCCCTTGCTTCTGTTTATGTAATGTAGTAGATTTATTCCTTGCTTCTGCTTATGTGATATACATGTTGAACCATCCTTGTATCCCTAGGATAAAACCTACCTGGCCTGACACATAATTGTTTTGATGATTTGTTGCATTCTGATTGCCAGTATCTCGTTGAGGATTTTTGTGTAGGTATTCATTAAAGAGGTTGGTCTGTAATTATCCTTTTATTTGGGCCCTTGTCTCATTTTGAAACATTTCAATTCAATCTCTCCTGGTCTTTAAGGTTTGCCTTGAGAAGTCTGCTGTAATTCTCATAGGTTTACTTTATAAGTGATTTGTGACCTTTGTCTAACAGCTTTTAAAATTCTGTCCTGTGTTGGACTGCTGGACTTTGACTATCGTTTGCCACGGAGAAGTTCTTTTCTAATCATTACTCACATTAGTAAATGGGGAAAGTAAACTGATTGCTAATTTCTGTGCTGGATGTCGGCAGCAGGTTGCTGGGGTGTGTCAAGCAATCTCCTGAGCTTAATGTTGGCAATTGTAGACCCTGTTTCCTTTGGAAGCCACACACACCTAGCTTGCCTTCTCACCATCAGAAGTGGGACCCAAGTTAAACTTCTTAGGGGGGTCTATGTCCAGCCCACACCCTTTCTACAACTACCTCATTTCTCCAACCTAATCACTGTGATGGGATGACACCGGAAACCTCTGCTCTGCAGTTACTCTGTGGCTTAGTTTCAAACAATTAATATCTTCTCAAAATAGCACCTGATTAAACCTCAAATGTGATAGTATCTGTACTGGACTTCTTTCCCAACTCCAGCCTGTTTTGCATAAAGAGTCACTTTTGGAGTAAAATACCATGCTGTTTTTGCAGTTTACACTGCCCAGGTGTTTCCCTTGGAATCAGTGCTGCCAGCCCAGGGCACTGGATCCACTGGATCCACTGTGCCTCTCTGGGTTTACCCTGCAACCCAAGCGTCAGAGTGAACCTTCCAAGCTGCCTTGTTCTTCTCTCTGTACAGTTCTTTGTCTTTTCAACATCTTATTAGTTTCTAGGCTTCCTGTAAGCTCTCTCCCTATTCCTGGAGAGTCAACTCTTCAGCAAATTGTTATCTTCCAGGGTTCAATTCCAGGTTCTGGAAAGGTAATGCTTCATTGCTGGTCTTTAATCTGCCATCTAAATGGCAATTATTTTTGTCTCAGCACATCAAAAGCATTATTTTAGTGACTTATGCATTTCCTCATTGCTTTTAGGTAGTCTACTGTTGGCAAATCATCAAATTTTGTAGACCTTGCATCAGCCAGCCTTTGCTGCATAACAAACTGCCCCTACAATCACTCATTTATTCTTATTCTCCATGCATGTGGAATGTGAGTCTGCTGAGACATAGATGGTCTAGGCTGCACTTGGCTGGGTTACTGCTTCCAAGTTCTTGGTCAGATTGAGCTCGGTTCTTCTCTGTGTAATGGGTTCATGTCAGCTCCCCATCCGTCTTCATTCTGAGTCCCAAATACTGGTTATTATAATCATTCTTCATGAGATCAATTTGCATGTTGAAGTTTCTAGATTAAAACCTCCAAATACATGGTAGAATTACTGATGTTAAAGGATGGAAAATGTAATTAGGGTCTTGAATGAAGCACAGAGAATATGGTACTGGTAGGATACGTTTAGGAGGCACTGCCATTTTTTACTAACTAAACCCGACATGCTTATTTAAAGAACCTTAGATAGAACACAAGTCAACTGATTTCACATAGCTCATAAAGCTACACTTAGAAATAACTACACTATACTCTGTTGGCAAAATGCTACAAGTGACTTTGACAGCATTAAAAAAAAAGATACCCATAATGTTATAAACTATAATGTCTCAGCTGATTTAAAGTTCGACTTTTAAAAGGCAGATGTATCAGCCCAAGAATAAATTTAGCATAGTGCATTACAATGAATTTTCTAGAAAAAATGTGCAAAAACACAAGTGAGTCTGGGTTGAAATGGTATCACCAAGTTGGCAATCACAGATTGCAAACGAATTGGTGATTAGCAGATAAAAGTGCCATATGGTTTCAAAATGTTAATAGCATTTTTACTCTGAGATATTTCTATTACCTAAATGTTATTAACCTAGATCAAATTTTTACTGGAACAACATTTCACCTTTGGCTCTTTAATTAATGTTTGTGTCTCTGGGAGCAAATAAACAATTTTCTCATTCATGGTACCTAAATATCAAGTGAAAATGAAAGCACAGGTCTTATTAGGGTATGCTAGTTCATTAATTCTAATTTTAGGATATCATTGTCCTTATAAAACAAGTGAGACAAGAAAATTTGGTTTCTACATAATAGTATCAAGTTATTAATGATATTGAGACTAATGTCTTATCATGTGCATAAAGTATGAACATATATCCCTAGAGCTAATGCATTTGGACGTAGACAAAACACAGATAACTTAAACCTGTGATATGACACAAAAGATGATTCTCTAGCCAGGAACTTTGTTGTCATTTGAATTCTGTTTTATAACTACAGTGATACTTTGGTTGTCAGACTGAAATCATTCCAGATTCACATTTGAACCACAAAAGTTTGAGAACTGAACATATTTTTCCCATAAGAAATAATGGGATACCAAATAATTGGTTCTGAGTCACAAACAATACACTTAAAAATTCATTTTTCTAGAACTTAAAAATTTTGCAATGATTTCTTTCTTTAACTTTATCATGGTTCTCACAGTTCTCTTGCTGGTTTCACTAACTTTCTTTGGAGCTAAGGTTACAATAGTTTATGCAAATAAAGTGCAAAAAAACAAAAGCACGATGGTGAATGTTTTAATACACCAACATAAATACTATGTGTCATCCAGGTAAGAGCACTGCTTTGTATCTGAGGCCAGATATGACACGTGAATCACTCTTGGCCCATACAGGTTTTTTCAAGACAGATTTTTCAGGTCAACTGTTGAGAAAAATTTCTAACCCTGAACAAACTTGTTTTGAACTTTGCTGTTTGAGTAGTGGAAGGTTCAAGCTTGAGCTGTTCCACAACCAAAGTGTCAGTGTATACAGGTGCTCTTCATTGACAGGTCAAACATTGAGTCATTTCAATTTTACAAGTTGGTGTTGATTAAACCTTGTATTCTTTAAAATTTTTTTTATTTTAAAGAGAATAAAACCGAACAAAATAAAACAGAATAAAGCCAATCAAAACAAAGCAGTGAAAGTGATAAAGAACTTCAAAACAGGATAGTAGGAAATCAACTATGGCTATCATAATGCCTCTCATTATTTTCAAAATTGCTGCCCATACCATCAGACATAATAAAATCAAACAAAACAGAACAAAATAAAACCAATCAAAGCAAAACATTGAATAAAACAAAACAACAAAATGGAGCAAAACAAAACAGTAAGAACAGCATTGGATTTCAAAAACAAGACAGAAAAAAATCTCCCATAGTTGCTATATTGCAAATTGTTGTCCTCTAAATAGATTATCAGACTACTGTCCTTAGGCCTGTAAATTCAATCGGACAATACAAGCATTAAGTTGCTTTTTGTACCTCAGTTGTTATAAACTCAGCCTGTGTTCCTCTGAATCAGCTGGTTGCTTATGGGTGGGGAGGTTTGGCTCTTCTTGTCTCCAAGCCCATGCACCAGCTGGCTCACAGGAAGGGTACTTCCTGTTTCTCCTCCCATCCCACAGTTACTGCTGGCTCATAAACCTTGTATTCTTATTAATCTCCTAATACTAATTAGAAGATGCAATTTATAGAAGTTGGAGTTCCAGTTAAACTTATATTGAAGGATTCCATATTTGGTTGATAATGCAATGTAAAACTTGACCAGTCCTCCAAGTTGAAATTCAGTTGCTTTGATTTTTGTCTAAGACATCCTAGCAGGGTGATATCTTTTCCTTAGATTATGAAATCTGTAACTGGAATGCTAATTTGCCAATAAAAACATTCAGGATTGCTTATTTAAATTTTATATTCCTGAGATCCACCCCAAAATTTCTGCTTCAGCACTGTATATCTTAGATAAGGCTGAAAATAAGCATTTTTATTGAAAATGCTGCACATAAATCTTTTGAAAGTGATTTTTACTCTACACCTTGCTGTATATTTCACTGGATCTTTGTGCTAAAAAGAATTCTCTCACAGAGATAAAGGTGGTTATTTTTTACTATCATGATATCCAAATGTTTTCATCATCACCTCTTTTGGGTCATTACACAAATGACTTGATATACAAGCAGCTTAAGACCAACAGCTTTAACAGTAATGTATTATAAGCAAAGACATTCTAAGAAGAGAAGATAGAATTTTCAAATTCCACTTCAAATAAAAAAATCAAAAATGAGAAAAGAAGGTAAATTCACAAACTATAAAACCTTGATTACTTGTAATAATTAAGGTTGCAACTCTGTTCAAAGTTTCTGGGCATCCAAAACAATAGGAAAACACAGTACATTTCATGGTCAGCTTTTATTACAAAAATGAGTGAAAAGTATCTATGCCTTAGAGAAAGCAGAGTTTCTCCTGGCAAAAAGGATACTGAGTGACTGATAGACATGCTTTAAAGGCTTTCTTTATTGCCAGTAAGGGGCATTTAAACCCATACTTTCTACTCATTAAAGATGAGGTGTATGTTAGTCTCAGTCTGGATACAGGAGACTTCCATCTACCCCAGATGCCTAAAACTTCCTGAAAGCTGAAAATCAGAATCTGAAGTATTTTCTTATGAGTCAGTCTTCCCGTCACTGGAACAAAATACTAGATACAATTTAAAAGAGAAGAGGTTTATTTTGACTCATAGTTTCAGTGGGTTTAGTTGATGGTAATCTGGCTTTGAGGTGGAAAACACATGGTGAAAGGGCATGGTAGATGAAAACTGTTCTTGCTGTGGCAGCTGGGAAGCAGAAAGGGAATGAGAGAGAGAGTGAGAGAGAGAGACAGACAGCCAGAGAGAAAGACAGAGAGACAGAGAGAAGTTGAAGAAGAAGAAGAAGAAGAGGAAGAGGAAGAGGAGGAAGATGAAGAAGAGAAAGAAGAGGAAGAAGAAGACAATGATGACAGTGATGATGATGATGATGATGGTAGGAGTCAAGGACAAAAATATATTTTTCCAGGTCACATCTACATTGTCCCATGTCTTCTGACCAGGCCCTACCCTTGAACAGCACAGTCAGTTATGAATTCAGAAATGGACTGATCCACTGATGTATATAGCACCCCCATGTTCCAATCACTTTCCAAAACTCCACCTTTGAATACATGAGGCTTTGTGGAGAACCTTTTAGATCTAAACCATTGCATTCCAGCTTTGGCCCCCAAAAGACTCATGTTCATATCTTCACAAAAAATGTACTTAGGCTGTCTCTAAGAGTTGTTAAAGTTTTAACAGATCCAGTATTGCTGAAAAGTTTAAATCTAAAATCACCTCTGAGACTCAAGGCAAACTCTAAGCTGTGAGGCTCTGTGAAAATCAAAAAGAAATTTAAATACTTCTAACATACAATGTCATAAGGTAAAACTGCCCATGTATAAATGGAAATGAGGGGAAAGAGACCTGGACATAAGCACAATTGAAACCCTGCAGGACAAACATTAATTTTGTAGCTACATGTTCAGCACTTGGGGCAGGCTGTGGTCAGATTAAGTTACAAAGGGTTTGGGCAGCCTGCTCACACGATTCTCCTGTGCTGCTCACATGATTCTGTCTTGGGCTTGTTCCTCTCACTCCTTGTAATTTTCCTCAGAAGACATTCTACATTTCTGGCATGTCAGACTTCCTGGGATTTCCATTGCACCTTTGGCTTCACTTTCATAGCTTTATGTACTCACCTGCTAGGGGTACACTGCCTGACTTTTCAGGCTTTTTGTTCTACACATTACTCAAGTTATCCCAGTAAGAATACACTTTGATGTCTTTGCAATGGAAAATATGATGTGGGTCAGTCTGTCTGTATACCTTTTCTCTCATTGCTGAGACAAAATACCCAATTCCCAAAATGAAGGAAGGAAAAGTTTATTTAGCTTACAGTTTGTGGAGGTTTCAGTCTGTACTCAGCCAGCTCCAAGGCAGGATGGCACAGAGCAGAGAAATAATAGTTTATGGTGGAAGAAGACAGCAAAAGCAACAAGAGCAAAAAGGGAGGAATGCACAGAGAGAAGACAGTCTCTGTCCCTTATATTGTATGTAGGTCACACTCACTTGAGTATAGCACTTACACCCACAATCCCAGCATTGGACCCATGAATCTTTCACAATCTCTAGAAGCCTGCCTGCCATGACTTCATGAGCCTTTGGGGGGACATCCAGACACTAATCATAGCATTCCTCCCTGGCCCCCCAAAGACTCATGCACATCCTTCATGCAAAAGGTATTTAGTCCATCTCTCAGAGCTGCCAAAATCCTAACAGTTTCAGCACTGCTAAAAAGTTTAAGTACCAAGACTCCTTGAGATGTAAGGCAAACTCTTAGCTGTGAGCCCCTGTGCAAATGGAAAGAAATTTAAACACTTTCAACATTTAATGGCACAAGATAAACATTACCAGTCCAAAAGTTACAAAGAGGAGTATACAAAAGAATGGTACTGTTATGGATTACAAACTGGTGGTCAACTTAGCACCAGCTTCAGCTGGTGTTGAGTTAAAAATGCTCCACCTGAAGAAAGTTGCCAGCATAAATAGGGATGTGGGGAAGAAGAGCCGGGCGTTGTGGGTTCTTCCAAGAGTTGCTGTTGGAGCCGCTGGTTCTCCTGGAGGTGCTTGTCACGCTGGCTTCTCCAATGTGGATTCGTCCATTATCGTCGGAGGAGCTCGGGACCTCATAGGTGAGAGTGGCTGTGTTCACGTTGTGGGAGCCCTGCTCCTCACATTGTGCATCGCTTCCTGGCTCCGGAGGGGAGGCTGTGTGCTGGAGAAGCTTGTCAAGCTGGGCTTCCTGACCTGTGCTCAACTGTTCTCCATCGTCGGAGGAGCGCGGGACCTCGTTGCCGTTGGGGATGGCTGTGGTGCTCTTTAGGGCAGCCCCGCTTCTTCTTTTGAGCGTGACTTCTCGGCTCCTACGTAGAACCCTCAACCCATTGCACAGCTCCTTCACCCTGCTGGCATAGACTTTCTGGTTCCACTGCTGACCTGTGGCCTTCCCAGCACAGAACTGTAAATAAACTGGCATGAGCCCTTATTGGGGGCTCTTAGGTTCCCAGTTGGTACTGTGGGAGGCATTGTCATGCATTTGGGTCTCTAGTGGGACCCTTGCATGATATTGCTGTGGGATCCAGGCCCTTGGCTATCCTGGGTCTTAGTACTGTGGAAGGATTTTCCTGCTCTGTCTTGTGTTTTACTTTGGGTGATTATTATAAAACAGTATTACAAACTCTGTGTCCTGTATGTAGTTGTTCTCCCTGTAACCCCTGACTACAACAGGTACCAACACAAGTCCAAAATCCAGCAGGGAAAACATTAAGTCTTGTAGTTCTATATTCAGTATCTGTGGTAAGGTGTGAGCTCCAAAGGGCTTGCCTGACTCTTCCCCATGGCACTTCCTGTAGCAGTGGCTCCCAGGGCTTCTCTCTTAGGCCCACCTTGCAGCTTTACTTAGATGATCCACATTCCTGGCTTTTCCAAATTTCTGGGTCTCCACTGCACCTTTGGCTTCAACCTTACAGCTTCACCTACAGCCCTCTCAGAGGCACAGTGCCTGGACTCCCAGGCATTCTTCTGAAATCTGGGTGGTAGCCATTTTAACCTCAGAACTCTTGTGTTCTACGTGCACCTAAAATCATCCCCACGTGTATGATGCCAGTGTCTGCTGCCAGCTGGAGCAGTAGCCAGGCTTTCTTTTCTCTTGATTGTAAGGGTCAAGTGCCTGGATCACCGGGCACTCTGAACCTGATTCTGAGGAACAGATTCTCTGTGTCACTGCCATTCTGGAACATGGTGCTCTGTGGCTTTCTCCTCAAAGTCAAGTCTTTCACTTTTTCAGTTTTGAGGCTGCAAAGGGTGGAGACACTTCTTCTTGTGATGCCCTCAGGCCATGATTTTATATTCTTCTATTCCTTCTCAGCAGTAGAGAGCTCGTCAGCTCTATCTTTGCATTCTACAGCTTTACTGGAGCTTCTTTTCTAGCCAAACTCACAGAATTTTAAATCATTCTGCTGGACTCTGTGCTCTTGATTCTCAACACAGATCTGGTTAAAATTCACCAACAATTACCATGCCACAGCCTCAACATTCAACTGCCTTGAAATTTCTCCTGCCAGATTAATTAGTCCACCACCATTAATCTCAGTCCCAGGCAAAGTCTCTGGACATAGCAAAATGCAGACAAACTTTCTACCAAGCCGTAACATACATCGTCTGGATTCCAACAATCAGTGCAATCCCTTCTTCCCAGCAGAAACCTTCCAAGCCTGGTCTTTACTGGCAGGATTTCTTTCAACCATCTGGTCTTCTGAGCTCTGGCCAGAATCTCACATCCAGAACAACCAAAGGTGTTCCAGACAACATCTCTGAATCTTTCCAAACTCTTCCCACAAGCCATTCCCAAAGGCTCCTGAGCCACATAATCAGGTATAGTCATAGCATTGACCCACTTCTCTGGTACCAAGTTCTGTCTTGATTACTTTTGTCTCGTTGCTGAGACAAAATACCCAATTCCCAAAATGAAGGAAGGAAAGGTTTATTTAGCTCCCAGTTTATGGAGGTTTCAGTTCATACTCAGCCAGCTCCAAGGCAGGATGGCCCAGGGCAGAAAAGCAATAGTCCATGGTGATAAAAGACAGCAAAAACAACAAGAGCAGAAAGGGAGGAGTGCATGGAGAGAAGACTCTTTCTGTCCCTTATATTGTTTGTAGACCACAGTCACTTAGGTGTAGCACTCATACCCATAAGCCCAGCATTGGACCATGAATCAATCACAAACTGTAGAAGCCTACCCTGTTAATGCATGAGGCTTTGAGCAGACATACAGACACAAACCATGACAGTCAGTATCATTGCAACTAGTCCATCAGCCTCAAATCCCATGCAGGTTTTCAGCCTTTTAGGCCTGAATAGGGTAGAACAGAACAGACTTTGGCTTATGGCTATTTTCTCTTTTTCTTTTTGTCTTTTTATTTTGCTACCAAATTTAGTAGCATGAACAGAAATTCTGAAAACTGGTTTAGATATTATCTGTGAGTCTTGCCTGCATTATGGTACCATTAGTACTCTTATATGGAGGTAAAATGATAACTCATTTAGGTGGTATAATTCAAGTATCAGAAACAAAACCTCACCCTAAAAAATGTCTCTCTAAGTAACATGAAGTTTAAGTTTGCAATTCCACCATTAATAATGCATTCTTTTGTATTTAAAGCATTCAGTTCTACCCTAAAATATACAGAAGAGCTCACATGAGTTCTTTTATTAGTTCACTAGCCTTTGTAATAAAAGCACCAAAATTGAGTACCTTGAGCTTTTAGGAAAAGGAGTTACTGACAGATGGGCTTGAGTACAGAAGAGTGGCAGAGTTTAGAAGTATTTAGTTTATGATTTTATCTAGGGTTATTCTTGCCCACTATTCTGGGATGGAACGACATGAAACTGTCTCTGTTTTGTCTGGGCAGTACCATTTGATCTTCTCATGAAGAAAATAATCCAGAAACAAAAAGTAAATTCTTTAATGCCAGTGATGCTTGTGGTAAAATTCACACACATAGCACTGATATATTTTTAAAGGGCCAAGGGAGAATATAGTTCATAATATGATATGAAGAAGAGAATGTGGAACTGCAGAAAACAGTTGGTACAAACATCTACCTCCTAGAAACTTTAGACCTTTATATTATTTGTGCATAGCAAGGCCTGATTCTTCTGTGAGAAACTGCAGACCTGGAATGGACTTCCTCCAGAGCACCCAGGAAGAGACATTGTTAGAGGGCCTCTTAATCCCTGGCTTCTATTTACTACAGTGCAATTGGTGTTATAGCTGCTGGTGGACCCAATAGCTAATATCCTGGCAAAACCTGTGCATAATGGAAATGTTATTCTATATGAAAATTGACATTTACCATGTTCTCATTGGTTCATAAAGTATATCCCAAAAGTATAGTAATTGTCATTGAACAAAAAATGAACCAGCTTTCTTAAAATTAACCCAAGAGAATGGCCCTAACTGTAAAAGGAAATGACCTAATGATATGAGGGGTCTTCAAACATTTAAACTACACATCAGAAAGGAAATTTACATTTGCTTTTCATGGAGGGGAAGTGGGAGGAACTCATTTTCTTTTATTTGTTCCTTTTTGCTTTATTAGTAGGTACTGGCATACTTTTAAAACTATTTTATTGTGATAAGAACTGGTTTACCTTTGTAATCTATTTTATAATTGTCTAGAGGATCTCTGTGTTTACACAAACATCCTTCAAAGCTTTTTAGACTAATGCTCAATTTTCCTGGTTAGAAATTTAAAAATGCATATTGTATTATTATTTAATTTCATTGTCATTTCAATCTTCATAGATACATTTATTTATTTTTGGTACTGAGCATTAGACTCACGATCTCACACTTGCCAGGCAGGCACTGTGCCACTGAGCTATGTCCCCAGCCCACAGATATTTTTAAAAGACTATTTTTAGGGCAATTTTATGTTCATCACAAAATTGAGAAGGTGGTGTGGAGATTTCTCATCTACTATTTCTGTCTCTAGGCTTGACATAGCCATTCTCATTGTCACCATCTCCACCAGAGTATTAATTTTGTTACAAATGGTGAACCAACATTTTGTCTGTCAATAATCAACCGAAGTCCAATGTTTATAGTCTCATTCACTCTTAGTGTTTCATAGTCAGTGGTTTTTACATTATAGGATCAGAGAGAGTAGTTGCTCTGTCCTAAAAATCCTCCATACTCTGCCTGTTCATCTCTCCCCACACTCCAACCCCTGACAACTGCTCATCTCTTTACTAACTCTACAGTTTTGCCTTTCCCAGAATCATGCAGTTCAAATCATATAGAGTGTAGTCTTTTCATCTGACTACTTTTACTGGGTAGTATATATTTGTGGCTCTTTCATGACTTATATGCTCATTACCTTTTATCACTGAAGATTAATTCAATGTCTGTAAATACTAAAATTTATCCATTCACCTACTAAAGGATATTTGGGTTACCTCCACATTTTAGAAATTATGAATAAAGCTGTGTAGACATACATGATCTGGTTTTTGTATATACATAGTTTTCAGTTCATTCAAGTAAATACCTGGGAGTGTAACTGCTTGTGTGGTGGGATGTAGTTAGTTTTTTAAGAAACTACCAAGTGGTTCACCAAAGTAACTGTACCACTTCTTACTCCCATGAGCAATGAATGAGAATTTCTTTTGTTCCATGTCCTTGCCAGTCTTTGGTGTTGTCTCTTCTGAATTTTGACTGTTTTAATAGGTTTTGTAGTGACATCTTGCTGTTTTGCCTTACATTTATTACTGGCATGAGATGTAGAACATCTTTTCATATACCTGTTTTCCATTTGCATGTTTTCGTTGGTGAGATGTCTGTCAAGTTTTTTGTGCAGTTTTAATTCTCTGTCTCTGTGTTTTTGTGTCTCTGCCTCTTGTCTCTGTCTCTGTCTCCCTCTGTCTTTTCCCCTCTCTCCCTTCCTAACTGCTGGGGATTGAACTTAGAGCCTAGAGCCTTGCATATGCTAGGGAAGCACTATACACCCAATTCAAAATTTTCATTTTCTTATAGTTGAGTTTTAATTTACTTTGTGTATTTTAAGTAACAATCTTTTATCAGTTATGTCTTTTGTAAATATTTCTCCTGATCTATGACTTGTCTTTCACTAAGTGGAAAATTTTATTTTAACAAAGTTCAGCATATCAGTTATATCTAGATTGTGCTCAGTATTTTTATCTAAAAAGTCACTTTCATAGGCAAGGATATTTAGATTCCCCCCTATGTTATCTTGTATCAATTTTACAATTGTGTATTAATTTAAAGCTGTGCTTCACTTTTAATTAACATTGCAGAGGGTGTAAAGTCTGTTTAGATTCCTTTTTTGTGTGTATATATGTATATAGTTGTCTTGGTACCATTTTTGGAAAGACTTTTTCATTATATCACTTTCACTTCTTTGTCAAATTTTGTTGTCTATATGTGAGTCTATTTCTGGGTTCTCTATTTTGTTCATTGATTTACTTGTTTGTTCTTTGGTCAGTACCAAGTGTTTTAATTACTGTAGCTTAATCGTATATGTTGAAGTCAGGCAGTGTTGTTTTATGATTTTGTTCTCATTAGTATTGATGTAGATACTCTGGGTTATTTGACTTTACATATATTATAGGATCAGTTTGTAAATATCCACAAAACCTTTAAAATTTTGATTGGAATTCTGTTGAATTTACAGGTCAAATTGGATAGAACTAACGTCCAAGCAGCGTCAACCTTCCTATGTACGAACATGAAATCACTCTTTGACTTCTTGTATTAGCTTTCTTTATTTCTTAAATCTTTCCTTATATTTGTAGATCTTGTACATATTTTGTTAGACTTATGCCAAAGTGTTTCAGTTTTGGGGTGCTAATATAAATGGCTATGTGCATTTAATTTCAAATTCTACTTGTTAAATCCTGTTACAGAGCAAAGCAATTTATATTTTTATGTTAACCTTGTGCCCTGTAACCTTGCTATAATGACTTATTAGTTCTAAGATTCTTTTGATCTGTTGTCTCAGATTTTCTGTCCAGAGGGCTGTGTCATCTGCAAAAAATGGTAGTTTTTTTTTCTTTCCAAAGAGTATAACAACAACTATTATTATTATTATTATTATATCTTATGTTATTATTTGGCAAGGATTTCAAGTACAGTGTGAAAAGTAGCCAGAGAAGATGTGCTTATCTTTGTCCCTGCCTGGAACAGGAGAAATTGGAGTTGCTCACCATTAGTATAATGTCATCTCCAGGTATTTGGTAGATGTTCATTATCTAGTTGAGGAAGCTCTTTATTCCTAGTTTGCTGAGGTTTTTTTTTTTTTTTTCCCCCATGAATGGAGGTTTGATTTTGTTGAATATTTTTTTGGTATCTTTTGAAATGACCATGTGATTTTTTTTCTTTTTTGGGAATGTGATATAATGTATTAATTGAAGTTTTGGTCTTTAACCAGACTTTCACTTCTTGGATAAAATCTACTTGCTCATTGTGAATATTTCTTTTTATATATTGTTGGATTTGATTTACTAATATATTGTCTAGGATTTTTGGTATCTCTGTTGCTGAGTAATAGTGTTCTTTAGCTTCCTTTTCTTACAATGTGATTGTCTGGTTTTGATATTTTATATGTATTTCATACATTAATGTTGGGTTCATAAAATAAGTTAGGAAGTGTTCTGCTTCTAACTTCTGGAGACGACATTGTAGAAAATTGATATCACTCCTTAAATCTATGGTATGATTCACTAATGGACTATCTGGG
>RJWM01003597.1:0-111409 GCA_004363535.1 Dasyprocta punctata | reverse complement strand
TACAATTGGAAGACCAAAGGGAGATGACTTCTGATTTTCTAAAAAATAAACCTAAGTATTCATTTCATGAAGGAGATAGGATTATATATACAGATAAACACAGATGCACACACATATATTTACTTTACATATTTATTAAATATTGATAATTAATAATACACTTGCATTTATATTTTTCCTTCTTTGTCCTTTTTATGAATATATTTTCTTTAAAAAAAACTACACTGAAAAATTCAATATACATTTGTACTAAAATACAGTAAAAATGTGATTTATTTTTCTTGAAGGTTATAAATCATTTTCATATGTACAACAAACTATTACAAATTGTAACTGAATTCAAAGAAATAGATTACAAATATACAGTATGTAATGACAATAATATAAGCAGATAGCATGAAACTCTAAACCCTTAAAGACTAATGAGTGTCCAAGGCATTTTAGATTAGATAAATGAAATTGTATAACTGTATTGATGCACCTTTAAAGCATAGCTTTTCTGGACAATCAACATTGCAAATGAAAAAAAAAACATAGCAAAAATCTTCCATCAATAATAAATGATGGGAACCAAAAGACACAGGAGAATTGCATTCACAGTATGATCATCATGCAAGTCAGCTTCCTAAACTAAGAAATAGAATAAAATAAGAACCATAGGCACTATTTGTGAGCACCACAAATATAAATGATTTTTCTGTGCTTATTTCATTTGAGGTATGTAAGTAATTTTGTTTTCTGACTAAAGTTAAGAAATAAGACTGTCTGCCAGCTATAAGCAATATATAAACATACACAACACTTTATCAAGCTGTTGTTTTCACCTCTTTTCATGTATTATGCTGGTATAATACTCTCTATTATTAAATGAAACAGCAAAATGAACAAATTTTATAAGCCTAAAGATTTCAGCTTAAGGAAGCAGTCATATGCAATGGAGGCTACCTACAGATGCAAAAATCATAAACAAATAACATAGCAATAATACTTACCTAGTATCTAGCTCAACAAATACACACCATTATTATCATCATCATTTCCATCAATTAATAAAAAGAATAAAAATGAGGACAAAAATCTTTCATTTCAATTTATGTACTATTTTTATTAGAAACAATCATGCTTTTGGAATACAAGTTTTATTCATTGCATTCATTTTTATGTTTTTTTTTAATTAATGAGGTAAAACTCAGTCACCAAGTTGAGGTAACTGAACAACAGGTAACTATCCTAACACTGGCATAAGTTTTAGAGGAACACATGGTATCGTGATAGGTTTTATATAATGAAAATACCTTCTTAGTCAAAAAAATGGCAGGGAACAATATTCCTAAAGCAATTATTCCACTGGGAATTTCACCCTAATACCCTGAAGATACCTTTTGGGTTTTGGTATACAGTGTTTTTAATAGAATTAAACATTTTTAAATCCTCTTCAATTTAAATTTAGGAGAACAACCTAAGCCACTCACCTCCTCTAAGGCAACATAAACCAAGAACCACAATTTAAAACTTAACACAATAGAAATGAAATGATAAAGTTTCTGAAGAACTTATTCATAATTTTGGATACATGCAAACTTTTCTTTCATTCCTAAGTCTTCCTTGAACCTTGCCTTTCTATGTTTAGCTCGCATTGCGCACTTCTCATTTTGTGTCATCTAAATAATGGTGCACTTGGAATCCTTTTCTGCACCCTCCATTGCACCAAATTATGATAAACTGAAGGAATTTAGGTGCTCCTGTGACACATACCAAATGAATAGCTTCAAGGAAACCACATGCCTCTAATTGCCATATGGCCTAACAGTTCATACCATATAACCTCTTGAGTCTCAATTGCCTGAGGTTGCTTGGCATGAACAAAAAAGAAAGAAAAGCTTAAAATACTCCCTGAAAAACTGTTAGTCCAGCATTTTTCTAATAACTTCATACCCTCACACTTAGTCACACCATTAAAGATTTATTTTCATCTATTCTAACATTTAATCGTCAGCTGCTTCTTTTTATTTTTTTTTTCCATTTTGTTTTTCTGAAGACATGGTAATTTATTAGAAAATAATGAAATAAATCTTTCAACTTCTTACACATGGAACGTTGTTGGAAACAGAGGTACACATTAAATTGATTAGACCTTCAGAAGACCTTGATAACTAAGAAGAGAGACACATGGTGTTATTGTGTTAGTTCTCAAGTTATTTTTCCTGCATATTAATCCTATTAATCAAAGGATTTTTAAAATGAATATCTTTTTAAAATTCAACTGCATTATTCTGATCAACTGCTATTTAGTGATATCATATAGAATGTAAATTCTGCAAGGCAAGTAACTTAGGCTTTATTTTTCTCATCATGTCCCTTGAAGAATACCCTGGAATACTCTCAAAAAATATTGAATGAATGGATGAGCAGAGAGATATAAGGCTTTTTGGAAATGATTCATCATACATGAAATATCCTCTCTACTAATGATCAGATAAAAGACAATTTGTGTTCTGTGTTTTACTATATTCTATAACAGCAGGCAAAGATCCTTTTCTAGTATCCTTAATGATTCAATAAAAGGAAGAGAATTAACCATTTATATTAGTTACCTGTGGTTGCTATAATAAATTACCATAAACTAAGTGATCTACAATAAAAAAAATTATTTTATCATGGTTATGTATAACAGAGTCTGAGATAAAGTGATCAGTAAGATTATGCCTATTCTTGTAAAAACTAGAAAAAAACACTTTCTTGTCTCTTCTATCTTCTGGTAGATGGAGTCTTTCTTGACTTGCAGTCACATAACTCCAATTTCTGCCTCTACTTTCACATAACTTTCTCTTCTCTCTGTTTATTTCTTTCCTATGTGCTTCTTATGAGACTACTTATTTAATTTATGATGCACTTGGCTAGTCCAGGGTTATTGCACCTTGAAACCCTTGCTTACATAATTTCTGAAAAATACCTTTTGTCCCAATAAGGTCACATTTTATGTTCAGGGGGTTAAGATCTGGACACATCATTCGAAAGGTCAATATTTAACACACCATTCTGCTCCAACATCGAAAAACAGTAAAGCTGTAAATCTTGTCAGATTTAAATAGCATCTCAATAGAGTTGTGGGATTTCATTGAGATTGCCTCAGGGATAACCTGTGGATTGAGAGAAAGAAGATTCAAGTAGCTGAGTCTCTGAAATCTTACCTTGTTTTCATGATTTTATCAAAAACACACATATGACTCTGATTTTCATACTTTGGATTTTCTTCCCAAATCTTCTTAGGAAGACTTCAATTTATTTGTATTTTGAAAACTGAGTAGAAGAATTATATTATGGAGACAGAGTTCATATTCTTTCTCCTTTTTTTTTTATCTCTCACAAAGTTACAAAGGACTCATTAATTCAGGAATATGCATATTTTTCTACTTGGGGAATATTTTTTTCCTCAAAGCAAAATGATTTAAGATGACTAAGCAAGTATGTTGTCATGCTTTAAGACCACTAGGGATTTCTAGTTTTGCATCATCTGGAGGGTGTAAATAGAATTTTCTTCATCGTTCCTTAGCCCATAGTTGTACCAACAACCTATACAAAATATACCTTGATGGGAGTTTTCGTCTTCATTTATCAGTGTTTGTGGATGAGTTCAAAATTTTCTTTCATTTTAAAAATTTTTTGTTTGTTTATTAGTTAGTTAGTTTGTTTTGAGTCACAGTCTCAACCTGTAGTTCAGGTTGGCCTTGAACTCACTATGTGATCCAGGCTGGCCTCCAACTCACAGGGGTCCTCCTGCCTCAGCTTCCCAAGTGCTGGAGTTACAGGTGTGCACCACCACACCTGGTGAGATTAAATTTTAAATTACTCTTTAGAGTCCTTTGAAACCAATCCCTAACAACAGATATATAGTTTCCAGTATAGAATATGTTCATTCACTGATGATGCTCAAGGTAACCAAGAAAGTTGTAAGATTTTAGCAAAAAGCAGAAGGTTTTTTTTTTTTTTTTTTGTACCAAGAATCGAACTCAGGACCTTGAGCTTGCCAGGCAAGCACTTATGTTGCTGAGCTAAATTTCCAGTCCCAGAAGAGGCTCTTTCTTATAGATTATTATTTCTAGGACCTCAAGAGAACAATTTACTTTACCAAATATCTCACTTGTTTAGAGAACTCCAGACTCCGAATATACCTACTAACATCATACCCTTTTCATTAAATGTATAGGGTACACAGTGCTAGCAAACTCACCCACTTTTCCGAAACATGTGTTTATGGAACATGAATAAGCCATCTTTGCAGGTAAATACTAAGCAAGTAACTTCTTTGAGTCCCTATGTTTTATTTCCAAACAAATCACCCTTTCTTTTTCCATTTCTACCTACTTGAGATATTAAGATACCTACAGAGTCTTATATTAACACCATGTAATCAAAGTTGGGGTTATGAACACATTCTTTAATTTTGGGACAAGATAAAGAATGAGGACATTAACCCCTTTCTTTTAGAAGATTTGATACAGGAAAAGCTAAGAAATGAAAGGGAAAGAAACAAATATTATGTTATGCAGAGGCATAGAAAATCTCAAATTTAGAGACTGAACAAGAATGTGTGATTCTTCAGTTAAATATAGTGTCATAAAAAAGTACCCCCTCTTCTCCCATTTCAAGGAACAAAACAATTTTTAAAAAACTTTTTCATATCTAGCACTGCTCCTCACCATCTAAACCACAAGCTGTGAAGAAAACTGACTTCACGGTAAATCCTGGACAGATCAAGAAAGGATTCTGAGTATGAAACTATAATTTTACAGAAGGAAGACTTTTCCAAAGCTGAGAGTCCAGAGATCAGATTAACACCTCTTTGCTCCAAACACACAATGAGCGCACACACCATTGTGGGTCAGTCACAAGTATCTTTACCTCTCTGGTGACACTGTGGCGTTGCAGTACCAAGTCCTTGTATGACACTTTTTCAGGAAACAAAATGCAGTATGTAAGTTGCAAAGTAATAGAGAAGAATTGATGTCAATCAGATTTACACAGTTGACTACATTAGTAAAGAAAAATGAGTGCTATATCAACACATGCAACTGTGAATGAACCCTGTGATTTCTGCAAAAAAAAAAAGACAGGAATTTGCAAATAAATAAATAAATAAGAATTTTGATTCATTTAAAAGATTTTTAAGTAAGTCTAATTGAAAGAAAAATAGACAAATTAAAAAATGGTAAACACATTACCAGAAATGTTGTGTTTTTTATTGTAAAATTAGATAACAGCTTTTTTTGTCAAGTGGCTTGGAATAATAAAAAGTGACTACAAATCAAACATGAAAACAACCAAGTCGGAGGACATAGAAGTGTAACAGAGATCTTATTTTCTGATATTTTCTGATCAAAATAAAATAAAGTAAAAGTAAAAAAATAAGCCAAATACAGAGTGCAAGTTTGAAAAAAATCCTATAATTTAAACTTACGCTTTAATTGTTAAGGATATCAAAATCAAATTTTTTATATATATAATAATGATATTAAATGTGATATTTAAGAGGTTTCTTATTTTAGAGAACAGCCAAAATCTCAAAGCTGTATGAGAAAAATAAATGTTCCCACATAGAAACCAAATGTTTTCACAATGAAGTGTGAAAATAAATAAATATATAAAGTTAAAACATAACAAAATAAGGGAAATATGACAGATGGTTATTTTATTATGTAAATATGGATTCTTTATTATTTAAATATATTTATAAGCTTTTATTATGTGAGTATGTTTTATATATTTTATTGAAAGACACATAAGTAAACATGCTGATATAATGCATATCTACAGTTCATTGGCAGAGAAATAGGCTCAGAAGCATATTAAAATAAATAAACCTAATTTAATCATAATTTTAAAAGGAAAATTTCAATCATGACTACTAAATTTTACTTGTGTGACTGACAAATATTACAGGGCCTAATGGTATACTATTAATTAAAATGGGTATTCTTTAGATGACAATTAAAAACAATATGAAGACAGTACAGAGATAACTAAAAATGCAAAACTTCTGGTTTAACAATTCAATTTATTTAATTTATCTTGAAAATAAACACGTCAGTATGCGTATTTGTGCATGAATGTATACACGAATGTTTTATCTGAGACATCAGTGAGACTAAATTTGTAAGGGAGCACCTGATGTAGCGTTTATTACCAGATTAAATGTTTTGAACTAAGTCTACTTGTCATAATATGAAAAGTAGATAATCAAATAAAAATTTAAAAATATGCCATGAGAAAATGGATAAAGAGTAACTACATTTCATATGAGAAACAAAACAACAACGTAAGTATTGGATATCAGAGAAAAGACTGACTATAACTTAAACTCAGACGTGGCCAGGCCCTGGGAAACAGAGTCATCATTTGAACAAGTTTATGGGAGGGATGGAATTTCTTAAGAATTTAAAGTGAAAAGTAGCTGAAGATTCATTTGCCCATAAATACACATTCAAACACAAAGGTACAACATATTCATGAATTTGAGTACCCAAATATACATTTAAACAAATTAATATATAAATGTCCTCTAAAATTATATTTTGTGAGAAGCTATTAAATCTGTCATTCAAATAACAAAAATAAAATAAAACTCATGTATTGGAGTCACTGAGGATGCTCTTTTCCTCTTCTCAGTTCCCAGCACACAAGAAACGAGAATGACTGAACATGACTAACACTGACCATAGAAATTTTTCCATGCTAAACAAGCTTTAACAAATGGCAGCTCTTGCAAGATAGATAATCCAGACCTGACACTACCAGAAGCTAAAAATCTCAGACCATCTTTATCTTTGATGATCCCTATATTCAGCAGAAAATGTTCTTTCCCAGTTGAATGCATTTAAATGATAAATAAAGAGTGGTAAGAAGAATCTTAGAAAAAAAAGAGAAAAACTGGAAATAATTACTCGATTTCTTTACGCGACATAGTTGTTGAAGTTTTTATTTAACTTCAAAACTACATATGACATATGTTTCATTTCATATGAATGTGGAGACTAAATCCTTAATAAGTAAAATAAAATGAGGAAAATAAGAGGACTTTTGAACAATGAACTTTCTAATGAAATTGACTCAGAGTGGAAAAGTATGCTGAAGGTTATTCATTTTATTTTTTTATTTTTATTTTTTATTTTTTTGCGGCCCTGGGAATTGAACTCCCAACCTTGCGCTTGCCAGGGCAGGCGCTTAAGCCACTGAGCCAAACTCCCCAGCCCTGGTTTTTTGAGGCAGGGTCGCACTATGTAGCTCAGGCCGGCCTTGCGCTTGCGTTGTAGCCCAAGCCGGCCTCAAACTCACAGCGCTCCACCTACCTCAGCCTCCCGAGTGCTGGGATTAAAGGCGTGCGCCACCACGCCCGGCATGAAGGTTATTCATTTAACTGTCTGGTATTTGATTTACCTCTTGAAAAATCTAAGAGTTGTCTAATGTGAGAGACTACCTAGCAATGAGCCACAATGTCAACATGGACTTTAATGTAACAGAATAAAATTACAGATAGTGTTTCCTATACAACTCATTGTTCCCACCTTCCAACAAAACAGGAATTCTGAAAACTATCAGTGAGTTTAACATGAGAAGCGATATTAAATCAAATAATTAAAATTTATCATTTACTGGTTTATCAATGATTTTCTTATTTACCTAGTCCATTTCAACATACTAACTCGTATATTGAGTTTTTATAATAGACATTATAATTTGAACAAGTAAAATCCTTGTCATTAATAAAACTAAATTTATTGTGCCATTTGTATAACTACTCAGGAAATCCTGGAAGAATATAGAACAGATGCATTTAGTTAAAAAATATCACACATGAAACAGAAGATGATTGGTAAATTGGATAAGGGAAAGGAAAAAACAGAGAATAACGATGAAATAGTTAAATAATTTTTAGTAGTTGCTTATTTTGATGTTATTCTTCTTAAGATGACTAATCTATCTGACACTGATTTTCTTATGTATAAAGTAAGTATAATTATAATTTTTGAAATTTTTGTTTAAAATTGACTTATATCATGAAAATATTTTGTTTTGCAGATATTGAACACTTGATAACAATATCACTAATTATCATTATCATGTCATCACCAACAAGAATCTCTGAATATTTTTATACATCTGAAAAATGTAAATCAGGAGACTGGCACATACCTATCGTCTCAACTACTTGGGAGACTTAAATCAGGAAGATGACAAATTTGAGACCGACATAGACCACGTAGAGAAACCCTGTCTTTGAAAAAGAAAAAAAATACATGGCCTGAGAAAAATAATATGATTGATTTTTGTGTCAGTTAGTCCCCTGGAGGAACAGATTTAACAGACAAAATTACATATATGTAATTTACAAGGTAGATTTACAATGAACATCTACAGAAAGTGAGGTGTGGAAAAAAGTGAAAGGGCCATTGGTGTGCTGGAGGACAGGAGGAGCCAGTCAAAAGTTTAAGATTTTAGTTCACTACAGAGCCTTGTGCAAGTCCACATCAGGTAGCCAGAGGGTCTGTACTGGAAAACTGAACTCTTTGGGCTAGACCTCTAGAGACAGAGCTCCAAAGGCAAAGGCTAAGACTGGAGCCCCTTTGAAAAGACAAAAGTGAGATTTCCCTCTTTCCCTTTTTGTTCTACGCAGTCTGTCAGTCTGTTGGCTTGAGAACAGACACATTTAGAAGCTGACTTCACTCTTCAATAAGTCAATCATCCAGACGCACCCAGAACTGTGTTAAAGTAATCTGCTAGGTGTTTTTTCAAGTTGACACCACAATTAACTATTACAAGATCATTTGGTCTTTTCCTGAAATAATCAACACTGAATAAGCTTCCACTTTAAAGTAGTGGATTAACTTTAAAAACACAGAAAGAAAACTAAAGTTATTTTATTTTTGCTCTACTCCAAATCTAATGAAATCATGTCAAATAAAGTCTGATCAGGTTTTCTACTTATTTACTTATCCCTTTTGTTTGATTTTGACAAAAATGAATGTACTTTTCTACACTCCATCAATGCCCAACACTTTATAAGTTTATGAAAAATTATTAACTGATGAATATCAATTGCTTTTAATTTTTTCGTAAAGGTGCCTTAAAACACTTGATTCTTGGCAGGGCGTAATAATGCATGCCTATTATCCCAGCACTCACGTAGCTGAGGCAGAAGGATCACTGTGAATTCGAGGACAGTCTGTGAATGCAGAGTGAGTCCAAGACAGCCTGGACTACATAGTGAGACCTTTTACACAAGCAAAACTCATTTAACTCATGTGCTGGTGGATTTCATGCATTAAAAAGAAAAATAAATGTTCTGCTTGAATTTTTTTAGTCTCTTCTTCCAAAATGCTGAAATATAAATTCATCATTTTCTGAGAAATGTTCAAAGCCTTTGCTTTAACATGACAAAATAATAGAGTTAGCCAAGCATATGTAGCATTTAGAGACCTTTTTTCCCCAGGGGAGCCTCTGACTGAGGTACCGCCTCAGAAGCCAGACAGAGGTTTCAAAAGCAAAATGAATCAGTGTGGCCGTCCTGCTCCCCACCTTACCTGTCAGAGACAATTAGACAAGAACTGAATTGGATACTCCCTTGGAAGAGCTCTTTGGATGGGTTGTTCCCCTCTAGTGCCCTCAAACTCAGCGTCTCCTCTGCTGGAATCATGTCCCAAGGACAGTACTACTGGTGTTTTTCTAAAAGAACATTCTGACAGTTTTTTTCTAAATAATCCCTTTTAAAGGTTCTTTTCCAGCTCCAATTATATGAGAAGATTCAATTAGATATTAATGAATTCTAGTATCTCTGAATCCTTATTTTATCAAGTAATGTCTGTCCAGGCTAAATGGTAAACTTTATCACTCTGTACTGTAAGGCAGTGGAACCTCTAGCTGGGAAACAAGGCAATTAACACACTGAAAAAAAATGACTAGATTCAGAGTTTTCATTTTTTTAATTTACTGAATAGCCTGTCTTAAATTATTGCATCTCTGTTTTTCTTTCTTCATTTCCTTGGGGCTGATCTTTGATCTAATGTTTGAAGTTAGGAAGTGATGAAGCAAGAGGAGTGTTCTGGGCTATTTGACACACCCAAAAGCCAAAATGGGCTCCTTATGGACCTTACTTATATGAATTAGAGAGTTTTGATGTTCCAACCACAGAAAAACATCTTTTTCCATATTTTCTATAAATGACCTGAAACAACTTAAGATTTCTTTTATACACAAAAGCATGAACCAAAGCTATTTAGTTTGGGGAAGTTTTGTTTATTTGTTTGGTAACTGTCGGCCACATTGCTTCCTCATAGTTATGTACTGGAAGGAAAAAATCTAAATATTTGAATGTACAATGAATGACAGCTGGCATGGAACCTCATCAAATCATCCTTTGGTTAGAAAATTTTTAGCAATTAACCAAAAATGAAGAACATAAAAAACAGAAGTGAACCTAGAAAGCAACATATAGATAGATGTCCCAAATATTTCCATTCTTTGCCGTAAATGAAAACATTGTCAGTTATTTTTTATTCATCTCTCTTGTATGAATATTAAACTTACTATAATTTATTCTATTATGCTTGCACTGGCACATGGTTAAGGCTGGATCTCCATGTGCTATAAATTATCAAAGAGAGTGCATAGGGGCCATAAAGCTCAGTAGTAGAGGAAAAGGAGAACTTCCAATCCCTTCTGGGCTGTTTTCTTGTATTAAGATATTGATAGTCTGAATATGCTTAAGAAAATTTTTTGCAGGTGAAATATGAGACTTGATACATAGGAGAAAGGGGAGGAGATAGACAGTGTGTGTGGTGGGGTGGTATAGTAGACAGAGAGAGTGGTAAAGAGAAGATAGCAAAACAGAGAGTGGAGTGTGATTCATGACTTACTACTCAGAGGGGTGTGACTTATACTGACATTATCTCTGATCTTGTAAGTACAGAATCTCTGATTCTAAGCACTAAGAACTCAGAATTCCACATTCAAGTTCCATATGTGATTCATATGCACAACCAAATTTATGAGGCATCAGGAGAGGAAATTGTTTCCATTATATTTTGCTGTGAAATGATCCCATTTGGTGTCACTCTAGATGGATTTATTACTTCTTATAGTTCTTTAGACTTAAAAATATGTTTTACATTTTGCAACATTATTTCACATCTTCATATTACATAACTAAGTATTTCTGGTTCAGAAAAACCAGCTCCCTGAGGTTATGCTATGGAGCAGCAGTAAGTAATGAAATAGAAGTAAGGAGTTCGAGGGCCTAGTGAATCACTCAGAACATTCATATGGAGATTCAGTTTAATCCTAAAGCAAAACTTATTAAATGACTTTCATTAAGCCACCTAGTGGGCAGTGCTCAGTGTCCAAAAATGCTCAGGCTTTGAGTTACCAAAACACATCTGATTAGATCAAGATAGCTTCCAATTCATATGTCAGTCAATCTTAAGGCTAGCTGATGCGTTTAAAATGAGAAATATTATATAACTGTCATCTTTGTGTAGGCAAGCTACTCTAGTTAATATAAAGCACATATGAAAGAAAACAATTATTTGCTAACTGAGGAATCACTAGTAAAAGAATACTAAGCAATAATAAAACTAGTTAATTTAAGGAATATCTTTGGCTGTGGAAAACAGGTTTTATTGGTATATGTTTGTGATACACAGTCATTGCATTAGTTTTGAGGAATTGGCACACATCTCGTATCTCGCGAAAAGCTCTTACGTGTACCTATGGCCCACTTTTGTATCTCCTTTGGAGAACTGGGCTTTTTATCATTTACTTCTGGGACCCAAATATCAGAGAATGTTTTGCCATTGTTTTGTTCACGTTTTACTTAAATTCCTTTTCAGACATTAATATAATGTAATATAATATAATATAATATATAGACTAAAGCTTTATTCTGACAAACATCACACAATTTTTTTAGATTAGTGTTCTTTAAAATTAAATCCTAGTGCCACAGGAAGTAGTGGTGCATACCTGAAACCCTAGCACTTGGGAGGCTAAGTCAGGAGTATTGCCATGAGTTTGACACCAGTCTAGGCTAAATAGTGAGTTCAAGGGCAGCCTGAACTGCAGAACGAGACTCTGTTTAAAAAAAAAAAAAAAAAACAGTTAAATTCTGAGTATTTGCATCCAATCACCATTGAGTTTATTAACTCAGTTTCCAGGTCCTGTCTAGATCCATTGAGTCAGAATCATCTGGAAAAACACCTGGGAAAACCTATTTAAAACTCCTCAAATAATACATATTAGTTTATGTAAATATTTTAAATCATTGACTTGAGCCCCAAGCTGATTGATTGGTCTAAACAAAACAAATCAAAATATTTCTGCCTACCAGTTCCAAAGTCCTTACTTGGGACCAGTGCTTTTGTATAGATCAAGTTCTCCAACTAAACTTGACAACTTAACTCCAAAATGACAAATTTACTTGAGGATCAGAGAACATATTTTACACAAAGAACTTTACTAGAAATAAAATGTTTTTATTGTGTATGATCGCTGAGTTTTAAATCTTCAGCCATTTTGGCAGTTTTCACAAATATGTATATACACATTAGCATATAAGAAAAGAAATTCAATCAACTCATATATTCTTTTACAAAATATTTCAAGCAGTTACTGCATATTTTTTGACTTTTTAATGATGGCATTTTCTTTATTTTAATTTTTTAAGTTGTGGATATCCTTTGTACTATATTGCATTTTATTGAAATACTAAGGGCTTTAATGTGCATAATGTTCAGTCCTAGAACAGAGAGCAGCAGTCTTCCACTAATGATGTTGGATATGTTGCCATAGAATTATCTTTAATCTGTTACATTTTTATTTTAATTTTAGTACATGTGTGTACTACCTAATGCTTACATTCCTTGTGGGAATTTGGTTTATGAATACATCTTTTTTTTTTTCATCCACTTCCCCTTGCCTCTCTCCCCCTCCCACCTGTCTCTTGATACCAGGCCACTTTGCTAGATGTTTTCAGAATAATGTTTCCATCCCTTGTGTGGAATTGGTACATATATATAATACATCCTAACTCCTTTTTTCATTCCTTGTCCCTTCTATCCCTCTATCTTCTTTGCATCTCTTAACCCTCTTCCCCTTTGAGTATGAACTATCACCCTATTTCCTATTATTTATCTTATATTTTGTGGTTTAATTTACTCTGAGTCTCTCATAAAAGAGAAATCATACTATATCTAAGGTTTTACATCTGATTTATTTCACTTAATATTTTGGTCTCAGGGTGCATCCATTTTTCTACCAATGATTTACATTTATCATTTATGGGAGAGTAATATTCCATTACGTCTAAAAACCTCATTGTCTTTATCCATTCATCTGTTGATGGACATCTGGCTTACTTCCAAGATTTAGCTATTATGAATTGTGCTGCTATAAACAAGATATGCAGGTATCACGGTAAAGTGGAGTGTTTAAATTTTGCAGGAAGATACCTAAAGATGAATAGTTGGATCAGATGGAATTTCTAGTTTTAGTTTTTTGACGAATCTCCATACTAAATTCCAAAGTGCTTGTACTAGTTTATATTTTTACCAACATTGTAAAGGCTTTTCTTTTCCCCACACCCTCTCTAGCCTTTCATACTTGATTTCTTGGTGATGACCATTCTTTCTTAGTTAAGATGTAATTTCAGTGTTGTTTTAATTTGTATTTCTTTAATGACCACTGATGTTGAGTATTTCTTCATATATTTATGAGCTGCTTGTATTTCTTCTTCTGTTAAGTGTCTATTTCACTTATCTATTATTTATTGAGTCTTTTATTTTGTGTGGTCTAACTTTTTTGAGTTATTAACAAATTCTAGACATGAGCACTCTACCTGAGGAATCTCTGGCAGTTTCTTTTCTTTCTTTTTATTTTTTTCTTGTTGGTACCAGGGATTGAACTCACAGCCTCCTGCCTGCCAAGCAGGCACTTAAGCCACTGAGCCAAACTCCCATCTGGCAAGTTTTTTCCCATTCCGTATGCTGTCTTTTTACTCTGCCCATTCTGTATATTGTCTTTTTACTCTACTGATTGATTCATTTGTTGTGCAGAAGCTTTTTAATTTGATATGGTCCTATTTGGTAATATTCAGAACTATTTCTTATACAGCTGGAATTCTGTTGAGAAAGTCCTTGATTTTGCCTATGGCTTAAAGAGATTGACTTATTTCGTCTTCCAGCAGGTTAAGAGCTCCTGGTTTAATATTCACTTTTTGATCCATTTTAATTTTAGTTTAGTACAAAGCAAGAGACATGGGTATAGATTTGATGTTGTGCATGTGGAGAGCCAGTTACCCAACACCATTTATTAAAGAGACTATCTTTCCTCCAGTGTGTGTTTTTGGCACCTTTGTTAAAGGTCAAATAGTTGAATGTACTTGGGAATGTTACTGCAGCCTTAATTGGGTTCCATTGATCCTCATGTCTGTTTTAGTGTCAATGCCATGCTTTTAAAAAGTCATAGCAGATTTATAATATAATTTAATTTCTTGGATGGTTATGTTTTTCTCCTTACTGTTTCCACCAAGAATTGCTTTTGCTCTTTTGGTTCCACAAGAATCTCAGAACTGTTTCTTGTAGTTCAGTGTAGAGTACTGTTGGGATTTTTATTAAGGTGTGCTAACAAATTATATCAATTTCAGAAGTACCATCATTTTGACACTGTAGATTCTGCTTATTCAGGAAAAAGGTATATTTCACCATTTTAGGATGTTCACTTCAATTTTCTTTTTCAGAGCACTGTAATTTTCATTGTAAAAGTCTTTCCTTTTGTAGTTAATTCTTATGTGTTTGAATTTCATTGTTGATATTATGAATAGTATTTTTCCCTAATTTGTTTCTCAGTGGGATTATTATTAGTGTACAAGAACACTAGATTTTTGTGTGTTGCATCCTGCTACATTATTGAATTTTTTGTTTGTTTGTTTGTTTGTTTTGTACCGGGGATCAAACTCACGACCTCACGTTTGCCAGGCAGGCACTTGTGTTGCTGAGCTAAACCTCCAGATGAATTTGCTTATTAATTCTAAGAGTAATTTGGAGAACTTTTGACAACTAATATATAAAGGATCATGTTATTAGCATATAGTGTTAATTTCACTTCTGCATTTACTATATATGTCCCTTTCATTTATTTTTCTTGCTTAATTGCTTGTGTTAATGTTTTGAGTAGTATGTTGAACAGGAGTGGTGATAGAGAATATATTTGTCTTGTTCCTGATTTTAGAAGGAAAGCTATTCATTTTTCTCCATTTACTATGATGTTGGCAGTAGGTATGTCATAAATGACATTTATCCAAATGAGATTAGGTCCTTCTATACCTATTTTCCTCTGGTGATTTTTTATCATGAAGGGTTTGTGAAAGGAATTTTCTGCATCTATTAAAATGACCATGTGATTTTTATCCTTGCTTCTGTTCATGTGATATGTTGCATTTATTACTTACTTGCATGTGTTGAAATATTTTTACATCCCTGAGATGATGACTACTTTGTCATGATGCATGACCTTTTAAATGATTCATTGCACTGTTTGCCAGTATCTTGTTGAAGAGTTTTACATCTATATTCATAATGTAGATTGGTATATAGTACACATTTTTGGTTGGATATATATCTGGTTTTGGAATCACAGTATTGATAGCTTCAAGTAATGATTTTGGGAGTACTCTTTCCCTTTCAATTAAGGAGTACTGGTGTTATAAATACCCTGATTTTTTGGAGAATTCATCAGTGAACCTGTCTGAACCTGGGCTTTTCTTACTTTGTGGGTTATTTACTATTGTTTGGATTTCATTGAATGTTATTGGATTTTTCAGGGTTTTTTAAATCTTGACTCAATTTTGGTACTTTGCATGTATCTAAAAATCTATCCATTTCTTCTGAAGTATCTAATGTATTGGTGTACACTTTTGTAAAATTGTTAATATATTTTTTTTTAAATTTTGCAGTGTCCATCATGATTGCACCTGTTTCATCTCTAATTGCACTGACTTGGATCTATTTTTTCTTTTTTTGTTAGATTGGCTAATGGTTTGTCTCTTTATCTATTTATTTATTTATTTATGAAGAATCAGCTCTTAGTTTTGTTATTCCCTTGTACATTCTTTGGTCTTGATACTTTAATTTCCCCACTGATCATTGTATTTTCCCTATTGTGCTAACTCTGAGCTTACATTGTTTTTGTTTTTCTTGTGCCTTGAGGTGTATGATCAGGTTATTTATTTGAGCTCCCTCTGGTTTTCTGATGTGGGCATTCACAGCTATAAGCTTCTCACTTAGGAGTGTTTTCCTTGTGTCCTATAGCTCTGGAATGTTGTACCAGCATTATCATTTAGTTCTAAAAACTGTCTTATTTCTTTTATTTCTTCTGCAACCCATTGTTTAGCTAAAAGTGCATAATTTAGTTTTGATGTATTTGTATAATATCTGTGTTTTCTTTTTCATTGATTTTTAACTTTACTGCACTGTGGTCTGATAACACACATTGTGTAATTTCAATTCTTTTACATTTATTAAGGCCAATTTATTATTTAATAGATAGTTTTATTTTGGAGAAAGTTCTATGTTCAGCTGAAAAGAATTTGTATTCTCTTGTTGCTAGGTGGAACACTATGTACATACCTATTAAATCCATTTGTTCAAAGATTGTGTTCATCCTAGATTTTTTTAATATTTTGACCAGTTGATCTATCTAATTGTAAAAGTGGGGTATTGAGGTCTCCCACAATAATTGTGTTTATGCCTCCTTGATCTTTTATGTCCCATAGTACTTGTTTTATGAGGTTGGGTGCATTGTTGCTTGGTGCATATATGGTAATATTTGTTACTCTTTCTGGGACTGTTTTCTTAACCAGTATGTAGTGACCTCCTTTGCCTCTTTCAATCAGCTTTGGCTTGAAATCCACTTTTAATGCAAGGTAGCTATGTCTCCTTTTGGGGGAGAAGGGAGGTTTCTATTTCATTACAATATGACTATTAAAACAAACCAAGTATTTTCCTACTATTGACCTACAGTAAATATCTACTAAATTAAACAACTTTACTTCTAACAATAGCATAGGATTGAACAGCAAAGTATAATATTAACTACTTATCTAAAGTTTCATAAAGCTTAGTAGTTATAGTAGTAAAGATGGAGGGAATGGGCAACCAGAGAATGAAAAATGCAAAATTTGAAAAATTAAATGATAGGATATGAGAAATAAGACAGAAAAATAAAGACAGGGAGCCCTGTTAGGAAGTAAAAGAATATTAATAGTGATAGAGAGCCGGGTATGGTGGCACACACCTTTAATCCCAGCACTCGGGAGGCTGAGTTAGGCGGAGCATTGTGAGTTCGAGGCTGGCTTGGGCTACAACATGAGCACAAGGCTGACCTGGGCTACATAGTGTGACCCTGCCTCAAAATACTAGGGCCGGGAGTTTGGCTCAGAGGCATAAGCACCTGTCTGGCAGGCGTGAGGTTGTGAGTTCAATCCCGGGTGCCGCAAAAAAAAAAAAAAAAAAAAAATAGTGATAGAGAAATTTTCTTGGAAACAATAGAGAAAAAAAGGAAGAAAAAATAGGAAAAAACAGGAGGCAAAAGAGTAAAAAAGGAAGGGAAAAAATTGAATGAGAGAAAGATAAAGGGCAAAAAAGAACACAAAAACAAAAAGGGAAAGAGTGGGAGAAAAACCCTAATCCCCTCAAAAAAAAAAAAAAAAAAAAGAATTCAATGTAGGGAAACAAAATAGGAAAATTTTAAAAATCTCAAGTCCAAGAAAAAAAATTCTTGAATTATTGAATGAGTAATTGTATTATTGAATGAGTAATTTCTTTCCATATTTGCAGGCTTAAAATCCAGCCAGTCAAGATTGTCTATGCCTAGTTTTAGAGCGCATGAGTGTTTAAGTTATACTTCTTGTACTAGAGGCCCTTGTGTTTTGCACCTATACTGTGTTACTATTAAAGCCAAGCCAAGACTTGTTCCCATTGGTAGATGATGAATACACTCAGTCTTCTGTTCTCCACTGGAGGTAGGCCTAGGTTCATTAATCCTAGGCTGTTAGACTTAGTGGAAGCAATCATGGGGGTCAGCATGTTCCAGGTGTTATGTCTGTTGAGGATCAGGTTGCTTGGTTGGTCTTTGGCACTGCTGCCCTTTGTTGTGCTCCCCTAGGAGCAAGGCACTGCTCCTCTGGCACAGGACTGCTTTCTCAAGTTGGGAATGGCATTGCTCTGTGTCAGCTCTCTCACATGGATGGATACTGCTCCTTGGTTCGGTTTGATTCCAACTACTGTGCATTATACCCTGTCTACTACAGTTTACATATTCAGGTAATATGTGGGTCCCTCTTTTTGTCCTTTTGTTTGGTGAGTTATAGTAACCACAAATTTTTTTGAGTGTCTGCTATGTATGTTAAACTTTTTAAGCACCAAAAATTCACTGGTGAGTAAAACAAAATGCTGCAGGTAAGTTTGTGAATGATAGTAAGTTTTTTTCCAAAACCCAACGTTGTAAGAAATTTTGGTTTCACCCCTACTGTAATCACCAAAGTCTTGCAGATACTCAGGAGTTTAAACTTGTTTTGATATCTCCATTTGACAGATAATCTGAAGGGTTAGCCCTAAAAGATTTTAAAATACCTCAAAATATGTGTTAGAAATAACAGGATAAAATTTGTAAAAAGTAAAGCATTCACCTTACTGTCCACATTATAAATAATAAACAATATATTATAGCCATGTGGTTCAACAACCAATGATTAGTTTCTATCAATGAAAAACTACGTATAACCTTTGACAACTGTGATCAAGGATATATTCTGCTACAATCGTATGAATCATCTTATTTTGTTTTTCCTGACTGATGACATCTTAGCTGAATTATTACTTCTGCAAACTTGCAGGGTAAGACTAAAAGGGATTGTGATGACCTGGTTGTGGTTAGCAAAGTTGTCTCCTGCTTGGCATTCTGGTCAAAATGTATTCCTATTTGGAGAAAAGCCTCCATGACAGTGTTTATCCTAAGCAGTCCTAGCAATATGCTGCCTTCACTGTGTCTGCAACTTCACTTCAGAAAGCAGTTAGGATAAACTCAGGTTAATTATATCAGGACTAATATTCCTATGGCAACCCAATGTTATATACAATATACACAGTGTAAATCCAATTACAGTTTGGCATTTTACTGATTTACTTATTTTTATATTGGGGCAGATGTTAAATAGTTTCAATAAACAATAATTTAAATGCTCTATATTACAGTTAGAACAGTTCTGAGGAACTAAATAAAATGTCAATTTCTCCCTGATTTGTTACTACATTACATGTTGTTTTCTATGAGACTATTAATTTTTCTGCCTCACAGCTGCTATCCTCGTCAGTCCACATTTATGTCCCCTAATTCTTTCAGATGCTGTTCTGAATGGGTTGAAACTCCCTCTGACATGCCGAAAGGCATCAGGAGAACCAAATGCTGACAGGAAGTCAGGAAGATGGACCAGCCATCCATTTGTTAATGTGTCACACTCGAATTACACATGGCTGGCTGCAAAATTAAATTGCTCTTTTAGGATATCAGTGGAGACATAGATACAGCATTATAGCTCTGTGTTCCTATTGTTTTCAGATCAGAAAATGCTTTACTTGTGTACCCTTGCTAAATTGTGTTCACTGAAAGTGCAGATTGAAAAGACTATTGATTGCAGCTTTCCCTGGGCTTGGAGTGGCTCTGTGATTTCAGAACTGAACTCATAGAAGGAAAAAGTGTATGTTTCTAGCCCTGGCACCTGGAAAATTCTGGAAACCTTTAAAGACAAGAACTGATAATAACATGACGCTAAACTTCCTGGTAGTGATCTGTGCAGCTGTGCCCACTTTCCCTCTTGTAATCTGTAGTGCTATATTCAGCCTTAATAAACTCATGTTGTTCAAATACAGTTGCAGTCATAACAGCTGCTCTACATATAGTTTGATCAACAAATGAAAGGCAGTAGTCTAACAGTCAGCATGCTACACTGGCATAGATAATCAACAACTTTAGTGATTCAAACTTTCTCTATGCTATCAATTGAATGTTTATATCTCCTCAAAATCGTATGTTGAATCTTAAGCCTTGTTGTGTTGGTACTAAACATGAGGGTCTTTGGAAAATAGATCATAGAGGTGGAGTCCTCTTGAGTGAGTTTATTGTCTACACAAAAGAGGACACATTATGCTCACTTTTGGCAGCATGTACACTAAAAGAGAAGGCACCTATTTCTCTCTGTCACGCTTTCTGCCTTGTGAAGACACAAAAAGGCAATGTGTCTGCAAACCAGGAAGGACTTCCTGATCATCTATCTGAACAACTGCCACCTTGGTCTCAGGCTTCCCAGACTCTAGGCTGTGATAAATAAATAGTTTAAATTACCCACTCTTTGTTAATTTGTTAGAGCAGTCTAAATTAAGACACACTACATGAGGTAAATATAGATGAAGCTGCTATGTCTTCTGAGGGGTTGCAGTTGTATTACAATAAAGGTCAAAAATAAATATTCTCAGATAACAAAAATATATGGGGACTAAATAGAGACTATGTAATCAGAGCTTACTGTAGCAAGTGAGTCAGCCCATGTAATTTATATTTGGTAGAGAGTACAAGGCATGCAGGAAAATGTAAAAGATTTAATGTGTGGAAAAGAAAGATGCCAAGCATGCTTTGCTTGGAGGGCAATGGCAGGAGAAGCAAACTTCCAAAAGCAGTGCATCCTATGTTATTAACTAGGAGAGAATATTTAGTTTCTCTGTTTATTCCTGAGTTAGAACCAAGGGCCAAAAACTAGAAACACTGGTAGTCATTAACAAAGTCCTGACTACAGAGGTTGTGAGGCAGAACTTTATTGTCATATATGACCTGTTCATTGTTCATTTGTGTATTTTTCCCCCCAAATGTCAGAATAGTCATTTGGAAATTAAGTTCAAGCAGGAAAGTCTTTGCAGTGAAGCCTTCTGGTTGACTTCACTTGTAAAAAGTGGTGTGTAAACACTACATCAAAGGATAGGAAATTACCTGAAGGAAACTGGATATCTATCTACAGTACTTTTTTATGAGAAATCATGGCAAGCATATATTTAAAATATTCCTCAGGGAAGTAACATTTTGAAGCTGTCCCATTGAAGGGAACAGTTGTATAGAAAGAAAGTATGAACATTTTTAATGGATAATGACAGCACATTGTAAGAATTAGTGAAAATTTAAGAAAGTAGACTGAGGTATCTGCACATCATATTGCCACACAATCCTGCTGCAGTCTGTGAAGATGAGGAAGGTGAGGGTCATGTAGCAGGCTATTAATTACTTAAGAAGAAATGTTATATAAAATGAAAGGCATTATATAAAACTCCCTGATATAATAGCTTGAAATTCCCTTACTAAGCTGATGAACTAAAAGATTGTGTTTTAAACATTAAGGAAGTTTGCGAGTACCAGTGTGAAGTTCATAGCTTTAGCCTGTATGAAAATCAAATACACAGAAGATGAGGACTGTCTATGTATATTTAGAAACCTACATGCTAAATTATTTACACATAATTAAAACGAACAAATCAAATAGGAAGTTACCACTCACATAATCCTAATAAATAAATAGCTGCTTATGTGGGAATATAAGAAAATTTAAATACAAATGATTTTCAAACAAGTAGCAATTGACTACAGTCCTTTTTAAATGTTTAATTACTGATTTCAAAAGGAGTTTGTGTAAATTTTACTGAAACACAGAGTTGGGAAGAAATACAAAATGCATAAAGCACTCAATGATTAGAATATATTGTGAGAACTTGTGGCACAATTTTTCTCTGGATGAATATTTACACAACTTTCTTAAGAGGAATTTTTTTAAGCATTGCAAGTCTGACAATTATTTTGATGAAATCGATGATTGCAATGTGTTGCTCTATTCATCAAAAATATGTATTACAGATCAGGGAATCATTTAACACACATGATCATTCCAACTCATTCCTCACATCTGTTCTTACAGTTTTTATCATTATTGTTTTCCAATGAAAATTTTATACACATGTATATTTCACTTATCATACCAAATGTGATAATTGCATGGAACAAGGTAAACTTCTTCTGACGGTGGGTGTGGGAGTTGGCCAATACTAACCAGGAGATTATCACACTTCTAATAGGCATACTTGTAGTCTACTTTTATAGTTTTTGAAATTCAAATGTGCAAAATTGTTGGTATGAATTTTTATGCAATGTAACATACTAAAGACAACCTATGTATCAAATAGCAAAAGATTCATCAAATTGTTGGATATCTATATTATGCACTAGCTGTTAGTTATCTGAAAGAAAGGATTATATGTTTGTTTTTAAAATGTCTCATTCTTGAGTAAGAGATTGTGGAAAAAATAAATCTATTTCAGCAAATTATTATAGGTATACTTGAAAAATTGATAAATGATCTCATAAAGATCATTCAGAAAACCATTTACAATAATTGTTTAGCCATTTTTTAGAAGGAAAGGAAAGTTTTGCAACAATTTGCTCTTTCATTCAAACAAAATTTCTTTCATTGTTTTCATTTTCTATTTTCAGAATTTATATTTTTGTTTTGTTTACAATTTTCTTTAAGATAAATTTATTTCTGGTAAAATGAAAACATCTTAAAATTTATGTATTTAACAAATGCATGCACCCATGTAACCCATTCCCTTATCGAGATGGAACATATTTCTCTCATTCTTTGAGTCCTCCCAATCTACTCCTGTTAGAAAACCACTGTTTCATTTGAGCCAAAATTAATTTGTCTTTTGTAGGCATTTCTAAAACTGACTCATACAATAAGTACACAGTCTTTCAGTTTACCTTTTGATTTCAGCAGATTTGAGTCCACTACCTTGTTACATGTTGTAGTCAGGGTAAGAGTTAGGGAATAAATTTAATACAGGACACATAACTTATAGGATTATTTTATAATATTCACCCAAAAAGTCATAGCAAATTTTTTTTTGTACTGGGGATTAAACTCACAACATTGTGCCTGCCAGGCAGGCACTTACTGCACTGAGCTAAATCCCTGGCATTCACCCAAAAAGTCAAATGCAGAAGAGTATGGCAGATCTGTCTACATACCAGAGACCCAAAGAATCCAGCTAAAGATCTAGAGCCCACAACAATGTCACATGCAAGTCTGTATCAAGGATCTGCACTAGGAAGACCTGAAGGTCAGTGGTAGAGGCCAGAAAGTCCGTACCTGTGGGATGAAGGATCCGGGCCAGCAGGCTGAGGGATCTGTACTGGAGACAGGTAATGATGCTCAAGGTAAGGACCACAGCTTCTCTAAAGAGAACCACAGCAATCCTCAGTGACAGCGAGGATCTGAGCTCCTCCAACAATGAAAACACCTAACTTCATGTCAGGAAAACCAGCATGACAAGCTTCACCAGGAGAATCAACAGCGCACCATCTTCCCCTCCAGTTCTGCTTTTATGCTGTTGGCAGCAATCCTCAGGTGGGCCTTCCACCCCCAGAACCACGCTGATTCAGTGCAGCTGGGTATTCTCTTGGGAAGATATTTTAGATGTGCATTTTTGTGTAAATATTTTTATTTCTCTTGAGAAAGCTGATATTTCATAGTGTAGGTATTGTTTTAATAATAAAAGCAACTGACACACAGGTCAAAGTGGTTTTAAGATTGTATACTTAAACCCGCAATGCTTAAGAAGATTGCACTGATTCACATATTCATGAACATTTCATATTTTATTTTTGTTTTAGCCATTTTAGGGGTCTTTCTATCTATTTCCTTTTGATTAGGAATGCTCTGTATTTCATGGCTTTAAACATTATCTTTATATGAAATACATGTACCCGGGTGTGTGATGCTTTAGTTATCTTAAGTTTATGAATTATATAATTTAGGTACAAGCTATTTATTGTATACATTTTTGTGAATATTTTACCACAATATGTGACTTGCCTACTTATATTTCTCAGCAATGGTTTTAGATGAGAGAAAAATTTTACTTTTCATAGTTTTTTAAATTCCTGTTTACTTTTGAAGTTTATAGCTTTCTATGACCTTAGAAATATTTATCACTATATTGCAAAGAAATTTCCACTATGCTTTCATTAAGAAGCTTGTTTAATGTTTAAGTTTAGAGTATGATTCATTCTGAGTTAGTTTTTTGTATGATGTGAGATAAGTGTGTGTACACATGTATACAAACATTCATATGTATAAAGTTAATATGTTCAATATATAGATAGATATTGATACTGTTTTCCAGTATCAGTTGTTGAAACGATTTTGCATATTCAATTGAATAGGGTATGGATGCACTTTCTTTGATATATATATATATATATATATCTTTTCCTTGTGTGAATTTCATATTGTCTTTATGCTAAACTTTAAAATTAGGCACAATGTGTAACTTACTGGTATTTTTATTTTTCAAGATCATTTTGTCTTAAGATCTGTATAGCACTAGGTGTTGTGTATCCATATTTTTGTAAGTTAGGACGTATTTTCTTTTGTGTTCCTAAATAAAAAGAACTTTATTAAGTTCAGTGGGTGTGAATGATATGCTACTCTATACTGATAAAAGTTATATTTTTTAAATTTTAAAAAAAGTCTTGTATGAGTTTTATAAGTAACTTATTAATATCTATACAAAATACAATACATAAGAATCTCTAATTTGTAAATTTATTTGGAGGTAGTTATTAATTTGAGTCTTCCGATATATGAACTTGGGTAACTTTGAACTTCTTTAACATTAATTAATCTTAACAAAAATTCATCATTTTTAAGAATACTAAATGACCAGTTAAAATTATCACTAAGTATTTTATGGAATTTGTTGCTATTTTTTGTCTGAATTTCTTTTTTTGGGGGGACAGGGTCTTATTTTATAGTTCAGACTGGCCTTGCGCTCACTACATAGTCCAGGCTGGCCTGTTACTTAGAGCAATCCTCCTGCCTCATCCTCTTGAGTGCTGATATTATAAGCCACCATGCCCTACTGCCTGAATTTCTCAATTATATATATATATATATGTGTATATATATATATATATATATATATATATATATATATATTCTTTTATCCATTTATATAACATATGCATACACATATTTATTTATATATTATACAATATATTTGTATGTGTTGACTTTGCATTTATTTACTCAAATACCTACTGCTAAATTCTGAGCAGATACTTAGGATTCTACTTTCCTTTGTGATCTGTATAGCACTAGGTGTTGTGTATCCATATTTTTGTAAGTTAGGAGGCATTTTCTTTTGTGTTCCTAAATAAAAAGAACTTTATTAAGTTCAGTGGGTGTGAATGATATGCTACCCTATACTGATAAAAGTTATATTTTTTAAATTAAAAAAAAATTTAATACGAATTTTTATTTTTGTTGTATTATGGAATGAATCTGAGACCATCAGACTAAGATACATTTCCCACACCTTTAAGTATTCATTTCTTATTTTTCTGACACAGTATCTTTCCCATTTGCTTCATTGCCTTGTCTGAGTTCAAACTTGAAATTCTTCTGCTTTGACTTTCCAAAATGTTCCAATTACAAGTGTGTACTACTGATGCCAGTTACCTATCAAATTTTAAGAATTTTTTATTAATTGCATAATTATTTTAGGACTTCACATTATAGAAATACATTGTGTACTTACACTTACAGAAAATACTTCTATATTCATGTTATACAGTTATATATATCTATACATTATATGCACATTCAAATACATGTAAGTATACATGCATAATAATCAATTAATCAATAACTGATTGTGGTTTCTTGGGTTATTGGGAAAACTGTTTTAGATTTTTGTTTCACTTTCTTGTATACAAATAAATGTAACAACTCTAGACTGTACTGAGAAGGTTACTAAGGTTCATAAAGTTAATTACATTTCTTAGGAAGAATCTGAACTATGCTTTTACATATACATGTACTAATCAATATTTTAAAACTTTTATTATTTCCTTTGATGTGTACCACAATCTGCTTAATTTTTTTGTCTTCAAAACTTGCAAATTTCACCAAAAACCTTGGGTCTAACCTTTATTCAGACTTATTTTTAAAGCTAGGAAGATTAGAATTGCATGTTGTTCTGGCCTAGGCTAGAGCTTTGGTATTTTATATTGCTATTATTTTATTAAAATATCTTTGAAGGTAAGGGATCTTACAAATTATTTATGTGATTAGCCCTAAGGTTGCTTTCATAATGTGATAGGAGTATAAAGTCAAGGGTTAAACCTCTGGTTATAAGGATTTTCTACTTTAGTGTCCAAATATGTTTTATTAAGAGAATTTCCAGTTGCTAAACACTCTTGAAGACTAAGACTGTCACACAGTCTTTAATATAATTCTAAAACTACATAATTATGAATAAAAAAGTTCTTAGCTTAACATCTTTCTGATTATCAGTTTGTTTGCTATATCGTTAGCCATTCTAAACAATGTAATGAAAAATCTTATTTTCTTCTCTATTTCTTTCTTTCGTGCTGTGATGATCCCTAAAGAAAGCAAATTGTGCTGATGTAATTAGAGGTGCAGGGTAATATCTATAGTAATTTAATACAGTTTCCTATACTTCTAGGAATATAAGCCTCTCAATTAATCACAGTTTGAATCATCCAACTGGTTATTTTAATTTGTTCTTTTGTGATGGAGTTTTTTTTTCTAGTTATTCAAATAGAAAAAATTCTCAGTAGTCCTGTTGCTTCTTTCCAGAAGATATACCCCCAATTAGTTATAAAATTGTGGCCTATTTTTGTGAAAAATGGATAACTTAGTTCTAGTAGCTGAGACACCGAACCTGACATGGAAAGAAGGGGTTTATTTTGGCTCATGGTTTTAGTCCATGGTCTCCAGACTCCAAGACAGAAACAAGATTGTGGAGGTAAAGATTCTCAAAACATGGCAGCTAGAAAGCAGCAAAAGGAAGGGCCAGGGGCAAGAACACATCTTTTCAGCTCAGTCCCTGCGAACTACCTCTCAACAGGCCCAAGATTCCCACAGTGCATTGAGCTACTGAACTGGTTGAAAGATGAATCCACTGATGAGTATAGGGCAACCATGATCTAGTTACCTTCCGTACGTGAAAATTTGGGGCAACATTTTAGATACAAATGATGACAACATGAAATGCCTTTTTAATTCATTCATAAAATTCTCACATTTTGCCAGGCATGGTGGCACATGCCTGTAATTCCAACACTTGGGAGACTGGGCAGGAGGATTGCTGTGAGTTCAAGGTCAGCCTGGGTACATAGTGAGTTCAAGGCCAGTCTGAAATGCATAGTGAAACTCCATCTCAAAAAAATTCAAATAAATAAATAGATAAAATTGTCCCATATAATTTTACATATTCATATGGTATCATGTGATATTTAATACATATGCTTATATCAGAGTAAACAGATCTGTGTCCTCAAGCATTCATCATTTGTTTGTGATTAAAAAAAACACTTAAAATCTTTTCTTCTAGCTTTTCTGAAACATGTTCATAGTACATAACAATGAAATTCATCATGAGGTGCTGGCCTCATGATGCTTATCATAATGCTTTTTACTTCCCCATCCTCCATCTTTTGCTCTACCTTACATTTGCAAAAGATCTATCTAGCTCCCTTCTTTCTATTATCTAACTTTTATTTTACTCTGCAAATTAATTTGTGTTTTACTCTGTGTATATAAACTTGTGTGTCTGATCACTTTCATTTACCACTGTTGTCTCAAAGTGCATCTATTATTTTTAAAATGACTACAGTTTATCTTTATTTGTGGAACAGAAGTACTTCATTTTGTATAAACAACACATTTTTTTATCCATTCACCTGTGTTTCTAGCAGCATAACTCACAATAGATAAATGTTAGAATTGGCCTGTATGTTCCTCAGCAGATGAATGGATAAAAATGAATTTTGAGAGTGTAATGTTAAGTAAAATATGCCAGACACATTCAGGTAAATACTTTGTTTTCTCTTATATGAGAAGTTCAATTATAAATAAAGGAAAAAGTAAAAGAGGCATATTTTTCAACTAGGAAAAAGGTATCAAAGGAAGAGGAAGGAATAGAGAGGTGAGGAAAAGGAGATGAAAATTACATATATAACACAAATTGAATAAAATTGCATTTGTTGTAAATATAAACCAATGCAATTTTTTTAAATTGGTAAGAGTGGACAACCTGCCTTGTTCTAGATCTTTAAAAGTTTCCAGCTTTTCCTTATTTAACACGTGTGTTGTTAACCTGATACATGTGGCCTTTATTTTTTTGAGGTATATTGCTTCCACATTTAATTTGTTTAGAGGTTTTAATCATAAGAAGATGTTGAATTTTATGAAATGTCTTTTCTGTGTTTCAGGTGACTGTATGGTTTTTGTGCTGCATTTTGATGTGATTTATCATTTTTATTGATTTGCACATATTGAAGGTAACTTGCAGTCTTAGAATAAATTTCACTTGAATAATCTCTCATTGCTCTTTTGCATTCAGTATTCTAAATATTTTGTTGAAGATTTTTACATCTATGTTCATCATGGATATTAGTCCATAGTTTTTATTTTCCTTTGTCTTTGTCTTATTTTGAAATAAAGAAAACGCTAGCCTATAGAATGCTTTGAGAGGCGGCACATTTTACTGTGCATCTTAGCAATTAATACTAAAACACAAACCTACATGATTATGATCTGTACAAGTAATGACTCAATTTTCAACAATTTAATTCCATGATCAGTATGAAATGCTTTGAAATCAAAGTATTGTTCTCTCTGTCATTCTTGTACCCTGAATAATATGATAATGTGTAGGTAGCAGATGGAAACAGAAGACTGACAATGTAAAGACATTTTGCATCCCTCTACCATTTAGTGCATTTGTCTTTTCCAAGATTGTTCTATTTAGGTTTACATACTTTTGATCTCTGTCCCAACTAAGATGTTTATAATTCAGAATGGATTATACTTTCGTGTTTTATATATAGGCCAAATTCATCTTCTTTTCCTCGCCCCACAGTACATAAGTTTTGTTTTCAAAAGTCAACTGTGTTTTTGGAAAATGGAAAACGAGAAAAATATGCCCTTTTCATTCTTGGAAATAATATCCATTTATATGGCTATTCTAGTTTGTGAAACAAACTAAGTTTCCATCCTGCTTTTTGTTATCCCAGACTGAAGATTTTGCTTTAACAAGTCTTGTAGAGCAGACCTGGTGACAACAAATAAGCTCAGCTATTGATTTTTCAAAGAGTATTTTGCTTTAATCTTAGAAAGTATATATGTCGACTATATGGTGACAGGATATCTTATTTTGTTTTGTCAATACTTTGACATATTGCTATAGTCCTTCTCTTCTGTAGTTCCCAAGAGGAATCTGACTATAATTTTTATTGTTGTTCCTCTATGCATGCTGCGTTGTCTTTCACTCTCTGCTTTGAAAATGTTTGAATATTTGATTACGGTGTGTCTTACAATCTTTGTTGGGGTATCTGTTTGTGCTTCTGTTTCATGGCTTTGTTCTTCCCTTCAGATTTGGAAAGTTAGGGCCTTTCTCTCTCTCTCTCTCTCTCTCTCTCTCTCTCTCTCTCTCTTTCTCTCTCTCTCTCTCTCTCTCTCTTTCTCTCTCTCTCTCTCTCTCTCTCTCTCTCTCTCTCTCTCTCTGCTTTCTATAACTTCAAAGTATTAGGTTGTTTGATATTTTTCACTGGTCACTGATACGATAATTCAGCCTAATTTACTTGGATTGCATTGTAATTTATAATGGTATATGTCCAAATTTTTTTATCCTTTCTTTTGTAGTTAATAAAATTTACTGTAGTACCTTTCTGTCATTTTCATTTTAGTTATTCTTTTCTAATAGAATCTTCATTTGGGTCACACATTATCTTCTTGTTTTTCTTTTCTTCTTAAACACATAGTTTATTTACTATAACTATTTTTACTGTAATCATTTTAGGTTATGTCTCTCATTTTGGAGTAATAGTTAAATTTTCTTCCAGTTATTAGCTATGGCTTATTAATTCTTGATACTTTTTTATTGGATTCCAGATATTGTATTTTTCCAATTTTGTTATATTCTCTTTACCTAATGTCAGATTTTTGTCTGCTATCTAGTTAAATTACCTGGATCCATGGCTTAGTGTTAAACATTTTCATGACTTAGTGTTAAACATCTTTCAGGAAGACAGGAGAACTTCCTTTATTTCAGGACTAATTAAATCTCACTTTTAAAATGGTATCCTGCTATATATTTTTGCCAATGCCCTATGTACTGCAAGGTATTTTCAATGCAGACAGCAAAAGCATAAACCTCTCAGTCTGCATATTTTTTTTACTGTTTCTTTCCACGGTTCTTTCTCTGAATTCAGTTGGTTTCCTCTTTAGAGGCCCAGGTTATTTGGCCAAAGGGAACCCTTCATCAGATCCCTAAAACTCTCTTTTGGCAGATTTGTTCTCTCTGGTATTCTGAACTCAATTTCTTTGAAGTTCCCTGAATTACATCTTCTAATATCTCAACTTAGCAAAACTGTCAGACTTTTCATGATTCTCTCAGTTTCCACTGTTGCCTGCCATCTGCTTCCATAGTATGAAAGTATGGTGATCTCCTCATTTACTTATCCTTTATTCAAGGATCAAAATCCTGAACTACCTATTGTCCAATGTCAGAAACTATTATTCCATTTATTTTATTTGGTTGCTTACCTTTTTAATAAGAGAAAAAAATGCACTTCATCATGACTGAGGAAGACATTCTCCAAGATTACATCCAAGCAAGGAATTGGGACCCAAACAGAGCTGTTGTTTAAAAACACACATATCCTACTCTCATTATCTTCTTTTAAATCTGAAAGTATTGTTCAGTTTCTTTTTAACTTTTTCCTGAGATTTTTCAGAGGTTGCAAAAAGTTCTGTGTATTTTAATTATAAACATAGAATTCATCTTTTGCCTTGAGTTCGTGTTGCCTCACCTGAAAAATGTACCTAGTAACCCGAATATTGGCACTTAACTTTTTTTACTAATCAACTTTCTATTTCTCTGATGAAATACTTGCTGCAACTAACCTGTAAAGAAAGAAAGATTTATTTTTATTTACAGTTCTTGAGTTTCTAGTCCAGGACTGGGTGACCCATATTCTTTGAGCCTCTGATGAAAACAGAGCACATTTTGACAAGAGTGCATGGCAAAGGAGACAATTCACCTCAAAGCCAGAAGGAATGGAGAAGAGGAAAACTTGGGGTTCTGTAAGTCTCTTTAAATGTGTCCCCTGTGATCTAAGAATCTTCTGTAAGTCCCCACCTCCTAAAAGTTCATAGTAGCTCTCAATAGTGCCATCCTGTGAACCAAACCTTAACCCCATGGATGTTTGGGATATGAAGCATCCAAACTATCATGGTTGTTTTCAGGAAATCAGAAGATGGTGCAATATATTTAAAAACATTTTACCCTTGTATTTTCCTGTAAAAAATAAATTGTGAGCCTGAGGACGGGGACTCAAGAATCCACACACCATTTATAACTGCTTTTCTGTCTCTTCTTCATTTCTGTGGGATCAATTATTTCGTGCTAAATGTCCACAATCTAATCCACTGTAAACTCAGTACACTGTCTTTAGACAGAGAGCTGTGTCAGAAATTAACTGGGTGCACAGATAAGGCTTTAGTGCCAAGCAAAAAGTGTCCCCTTCCTCCAGTCTAATGATATTACTGTTCCATTTAAGAGAATCTCAGCATGGTGACTTGCTCCAGGCTTTCATAAAACTGAATATGGAAGTCTTATCCTCTGCTCTCAGTTTTGCAGAACTAGAATAGTCTTTGAATAAGATTTTCCAAAATGGCCTCTTTACTTTAAGGACGTGTAATTTTAAGGACCTGCAATATTGCTCAGCAGTAGGACACATGCCTAACATGTCCAGCAGCAACTGTCATCCCTGTGCTGCAAAAAAGAAGAAATATTTAAAAACTATACAAAGCTAAAGTCAGGTGGGGTGGTGCACTCCTTTAATCCCAGCACTTGGAAGGCTGAAGTAGGAGGGTAGTTGTGAGTTCAAGTCCAGCCTGGGCTACAAAGTGAGCTCAAAACCAGTCTGAACTGCATAATGAGACCCTGTCTCAAAACATTATACAACACTAAAGGTAAATTATTAAAGAGATACACAGATACCTAGCATATATGAATGTTTCAATCATATATCAGGGAAATTCAAATTAAAACTATAACAGGATACCATTATACACAAATTAAAATTGTCAGAGAGACTACTGACAGCATTGAGTCCTGCAAGGATGGAGTAGGAACTTTCCTTAATTTTAGACAGCACTCCAAAATAGTAAAATCACTCTGAAAGACAGTTTAATAGTTTCTTAGAAGTTTAAAATAAGCTTACCTAATAATTTGTCTATTATGCTCCTTGATATTTGTCTACAGAAAAAGAAAACATAGCTACAGAAAAATCAGCACTGGATGTTTATAATATCTTTATTCATGTTTGCCAAAACTTGAAAGCAACTAAGATGTCCTTCAGTAGATGAATGAATAAATAAACTATGGCACATCTGGACAATGTAATATTATTCAGCAATAAAAGGAAATGAACCATCATGCCTTGAAAAGATGTGGAGGGCACTTACATGCATTTTATGATGTGTAGAAGCCCATCTGAGAAGCCTGCATACTGCATAAATACAACTATATATTGTGGAAAAGAGTGAAATTATGGAAACAGTCTAAAGGTCAGTGTTTTCCAGGCATAGCATTGAAGAAAAGATGAACAGTGGAACACAGAGGAGCTTTAGAATGGTGAAAATACTTCATATGCTACTATACTTGCGGGTATGTTATAATAGAGTTGCCCAAACTCTTAGAAAGTACAACACTAATAGTGTAGCTGTATGTGAGTTAAAGATTTGACATGCTAATGATGTGTAATGGAGGCTCACTGATTGTAACAAATGTGCATCTTTGTGGGTGACACTGGTAATGGTAGAAACTATGGTTATGTGGTATAGGAGTAGATGGGAAGTCTCTGTACTTTCTTCACAATCTTGTTGTGAAACTGGAATATTCTAAAATACAATCTTCATCTAAAAAGTACAAACAAAAATGTAATTTCTAAAACATCATAAAACTATGTTTTTGTAACCCATCATTTACCAAGGTAAAGTTCCATTTATTTGGTGCTTTCCAGAAGGTGTATTGAGTGCCTTGGAAAGCTAGGTGCCAATTATTTGGAACACAGAACCTCTCAATGAGTGACACTGAAGAATGTTAAAATTCTGTTATCTAAAATCAAAAGTTATGATAAAAATTGTTTACTGGGTGAGGATACAGTCTTCTTTAAGTACCCTGATTAATATTATACCTTTCCTGTATACTTGGTAATGATTTCCACCTCAAAATTTCATTTATGGCATTTTCGCATTGTACTATGAGAGCAACTGCATGGCATAGTCTTTTGGATGTGTTCAACATAGCACCTGTCACTACCAGTACTATAAATGATAACTTTGTGAATAGAAATCATCACTGTCATCACCGTTATTGTCATCATGGCATTACTGTGCTAGACACTCATCTTCAAAGTAGGTATTCAAGTAGTGAAATCCAAAGTTCAATATCTATGCATGTATAAACACATCTGTATTTGGTTGATAAAAGCTTTTATATTTTATGTTTTCTAATACTAAAACTGATATTTTACATATTCATACTGAAGTAATATTTGAAAACTTAACAAGAAAAATCATATATAAAAGTGAAAATTCTCTAAAATCATTTTTGAGAATGTTATCTTTGAGGAACATCTCCCTGATTAAAAAAAAATTTAAATTCCTAGTGAAAGTTTTGGAACTCTGGGAAGACAGGAATATTCCCTGTCACTCACATTTAAAGGTACATGGGGAGTAGAACACCCAGAAAGGTGGACAATGTATTGAGGTCCCTAGACCATATGACTGAGATACCTATCCCTGCTTTCAATGAATAAATAAGTGATCACATGACCAGAATGGTTCATCATAGATCTAGTGCTTTTTTGTTAAGTGTTGAGTAGTTCATGATTAGTTCTTTTAAAGAAAAGAAAGAATACATTTCTTTGACCAAAATATTTCCTCTAATTCTGTCCAGGACTGATATCACATTAACTGTTATCACTCATTTATACTTGTTCCATTTATACTTGTTTTTCTTGGTTTTCTCTCTCCATTATACAAAGCCTGCAGAGCTTCAGATAAATTTAAGCTTCATTTATTTGTGACAAAATTATTAACACTATAGCAATCACTGTAAAAATCTACTTAGATACCAAGATTTATTAAACTTTCATTTTTAGCTTATACATGATTACAGACTTTAATCAAAGCCTTGAATATGTTTAAAATACATGTCCTTGGCCCCGCCCAGTGACTCCAAATACCCTGCCAATGTCTGCATGCTGAGTTGCACACGCCAAAGACATACACAGCGAAATTTACCTAGTAGTGCAGCTTTGGCTACCTAGCAGTGCAGCTCCCTTGGCTTGTTCAGAAGTTGGTAGGGCCCCACCCAGCATCCCCAAACATCCAGGGACCTTTGGGAAATGGTTTGGGTCCTGACTGGGTCCTGCCCAGCAATCCCGAGTATCAGGGGGACATCCTGTGCTGAATGGCACTAGCTCAAGACCTGCACAGCGAACTCCAGTTAGCCATGCAACCTCAGCATCTCGATTAGAACTTGGTAGGGCCCTGCCCAGTAACCCCAAGCAGTCAGGGAGCATTGGTATGCTGTGTGGTGTGAGCTGAAAGCCCACACAGTGTAATCCATCCAGCTGTTCAACCTTGGTACAGAACTCAGAACCTGGTAGAGTTCCACCCAGAAAACTCAAGCAGCTGGAGAGCTTCAGAATGCCACGTGGGGTGTACTGAAGGTCTGCCCAGCATACTCCCCCCATTTGAGGAGCCTTTGAGTGCCACTAGGGATCTGGGTAATACAGGAAAATGACAAAAGGAAAGAGCAAAATGCAATCTCAATCCTCCATCCAATCCCAACCAAGATTAGGAGACATGGACATAGAAGAAAGTGTAAGACATACAACTGAAACTTCTGAAATGATAGCAACTGAAGTAAAGAAACAATTCCATGAAGCTATAAAGGAACACAGATCAGAAATAATCTCCCAGTTAAAGAAGAAATGATAAATTAATACAAGAAATGCTGAACACATCTAAAGAAGATGTAGTTAAAAATATTGAGGAGCACTGCCAAAAGATGGAAACCTTGAATGAGCAATTTGAGAAAGAAATAGAAGGCAGGAAACAGATTCAAAGAGATATCCAAGAAATCAAAAATTCCATCAAAAGCTGGCAAAACTGCCTCAATGAATGTGAAGATAGATTTTCAGACCTCAAAGACAAGATTGCAACTAGTGAACAGGAAAGGAAAGATCTTTTAAAAACAAGGGATCAGGAAATAACAATTCAACAGTTGCAAGAATGTACAAAGTAAAATAATATCCAACGGATAGATGTGAATGAAAAGAAGTTGACAACACAAATAATGGCAAAAGACTATTTACAGAAGTAATAACTGAAAATTTCCCAAACACAGGAAAGGAAACTGACATACAGATAAGTGAAGCATATAGAACTCTAATTATCCATGACTAAAATAAATCTATACCCAGACATATAATAATCGACATCCCAGAAATTCAGCATAAGAACAGAATATTAAAAGCTGTTAGAGAAAAGAGTTAGATCACCTATAAAGGAAAGCCCATCAGAATCACAGCAGACTTCTTCACACAAACAATGAAGTCAAGAAGAGCATGGAGTGAAGTATTTCAAATCCTAAAAGAAAACAACTTCTAACCCAGATTGATGTACTCTGCAAAACTATCCTTCAAAATTGATGGAGAAATGATATTTCCATGACAAAGAAGAGCTGAAGAACTTCATGACCACCAAACCAACCCTACAAAGAATATTGAAAGATAATCTAGATAGACATAAAAATAAATATGACTACAAGAACACCAGCAGAAAAAAACCCGACTAAGCAGGACAAACAATTAAACAGAGGCAAAAGGTAAAGAACCAACAGCAGAAAGATAACATGACAAAAATCAGCCAATATATATCAGTTATAAATGTTAACGTAAATGGTCTCAAGTCACCAATTAAAAGAAAAAGATGGCAGAATGGATCAAGAAAAAACATCCAACCATGTGCTGTATACAAGAAACCCATCTAACCCAAAAGGAAATTCATAGACTGAAAGTCAAAGGATGGAAAACAATACTTCATGTAACAGGAACCCCCAAAAAAGCAGGGGTGGCTATTCTGTTTGCAGACTATGCAAACTTCAAACCAAGAATGATCAAAAGAGATAAAGAAAGCCACTACCTACTAGTGGGGGGAAAAACTTCATGAGGAAGAGATAACAATCTTAAATATATGTGCACCAAATGTGGGAGCACACAGTTATATAAACAATGATAATAGAAATGAAAAATGAAATAAGCAATAACACAATTATAACAGGGTACCTTAACACTCCATTGACACAAAGAGACAGATCAGTTACACAGAAAATCAGCAAAGAAATAACAGAACTGAGTCAAATTTTTGAACAAATGGACTTAGTAGATGTGTCCAGAGTGTTCCACCCAACAAAATCAGAATATACATTCTTCTCAGCTTCACATGGGACATTACTAAAATAGATCATGTATTAGCCCATAAAACATGCTAAAGAAAATGTAAAATAATTGAAATTATTCCATGCATATTATCTGATCATAGTGCCATGAAACTAAAAATTATGACAAAAAAAGCTGCAAAAACTTCATAAACACATGGAAGTTAAACAATAAATTCCTGAACAATCTGTGGGTCATGGAGGAAATTAAAGAAGAAACTAAACAATATCTACAAGCAAATTTACAAATACAACTTACCAGAATCTGTGGGATGCAATGAAAGCAGCCCTCAGAGGGAAATTTATTGCAATGAATTCCCACATCAGGAAAACAGAATGAACAGGAATAAATAACCTGATGCTGCACCTCAAACATATAGAAAAACAAGAGCAATTGCCCAAAGCCAAAAGAAGGGAGGAAATTATAAAGACCAGAGCAGAAATTGATGCAATAGAGACTAAGAAAATAATACAAAGAATTAATGAATCAAAGAGTTGGTTCTTTAAAACAATGAATAAAATTGATAAGCCTCTAGCTATCCTTATTAAAAAAACAAAAGAAAAAACTCTAATTCATGAAATGAGAAATGAAAAGGACAAAATTACTACAGATGCTGCAGAAAAACAGAAGATCTCCAATACCTACATTGTAAACCTTTACTCTCATAGGTTCGATAACACAAAAGAAATGGACAGATTTCTAGAAACATATGACTTACCAAAACTGTTGAATAATCCAGTTTCAGTTAATGAAATTGAAAATGTAATTAGAATCTTACCAAAAAACAAAAGCACAGGTTCTAATGGTTTCACAGTGGAATTCTATAAGAAATACAAGGAAGACTTAATGCCAACACTCCTCAAACTGTTCAATGAAATGGAAAGGTAAGCAATTCTCCCTAATTCATTCCTGGAACAAGTATTACCCTAACACCAAAACTGCAGAAAGATCCAACCAAAAAAGAAAACTACAGGCCAATCTCCCTAGTGAACATAGATACAAAAATCCTCAATAAAATACTGGCAAACAGCATGCAACAAGTCATCATGAAGATTATATACCACGAGCAAGTAGGATTCATCTCAGGAATGCAGGGATGATTCAACATATGGAAATCAATAAACATAATACACCATATCAACAGAGCCAAAAATAAGAATCACATGATCATTACAATAGATGCAGAAAAAGCTTTTGATGAAGTCCAGCAATCATTCATGATAAGAACCCTACAGAAAATCAGAATAAATGGCTTTTACCTCAATCTGATAAAAGCTACCTATGACAAACCAACAGCCAACATATATTAAATGGTCAAAAATTGAAAGCTTTCACTATAAAATCAGGAACAAGACAAGGCTATCCACTATCACCACTCCTATTCAATATAGTGCTGGAAACATTAACCAGAGCAATTAGACAAGAGAGAGAAATAAAAAGAATAAGGATAGGAAAGAAAGAAATGAAATTATCATTATTTGAGGATGATATGATACTCTACATAGAAGACCTCCAAAACTCCATCGAAAGACATCTAGATATAATAACCAAATTCAGTCATGTAGCTGGATACAAAATCAATACTCAAAAATCAGTAGCATTCCTGTACACAAACACCAAACTCACTGAGAATTAAGAGAAACCACACCCTTCACAATAGCATCCAAAAAATAAAATACTTAGGAATCACACTAACAAAGGATATAAAAGATCTATTCAATGAAAATTATAGTACTCTGAAAAAAAATTGAAGAGGATCTCTGAAAATGGGAAGACATTCCTTGTTCATGGAAAGGAAGAACAAACATTGTGAAAATGACCATTTTCCCAAAAATTTTATACAGATTTAATGCAATTCTGAACAAAATACCATTAGAATACCTCACAGATCTAGAGAAATCATTCCTAATATTCGTCTGGAACCAGAAGAGACCTAGAATAGCAAAGGCATTTCTGGGCAAAAAAAGGCAAAGCAGGAGGTATCACAATTCCTGACTTGAAGCTGTACTACAAAAGTTACTGAGATAAAATTAGCATCGTACTGGAATAAAAACAGACCTGAAGATCAATGGAATAGATTAGAAGATGCAACCACAACTAAAAACATACTCAGCCACCTTATCTTTGACAAAGGGGCCAAACATGTTCACTGGAAGAAAGATAGCCTCTTTAATAGGTGATGCTGGAAAAACTGGTTTTCTATATGCTGGAAATGAAAATTAGACCCATGCCTATCACCATGCACTAAATTAAAGTGAAAATGGATCAAAGGTTTAAATATTAAAACAGAAACACTAAATCTGCTGGAAGACAAAGTAGGTAGAAATCTTGAAGATATAGGGGTAGGCAGAGAATTCATGAACAAAAATTAAACTACACTGGGAATGCTTTCCAGAATCAACAACTGGGATCTCTTCTTATTAAAAAGTTTTTGCATGTCAAAAGAAATCTCTAACAGAGTGAAAACAAAACCCATGAATTGAGAAAAAATTCTTAGTCAACTGTCCCTCAGACAAAGGACTTCTATCTAGAACATATAAAGAATTTTTTAAAAATCAGGCCCCCAAAATTCAGAAACCCAATCCAAAAATGGGCATCTGAGATGAATACACACTTCTCAGCTGAAGAAATACAAGTGGCAAATAAATACATGAAAGAGTGTTCAGTATCATTGGTCATTAGAGAAATGCAAACTATAACAATGCTGAGATTTCATCTCACTCCAGAAAGAATGGCCAGGTTGAAGAAAACCACCAATAACAAATGCTGAAGAGGCTGTGGGAAAAAAAGAACTCATTTGCACTGTTGGTGGGAGTGTAGACTGGTGCAACCACTGTGGAAATCATTCTGGAGGTTCCTCAAAAAGCAGGGATTGGACATCTCATTTGCCCGAGCTATTCCACTTCTAGCATATTCCCAGAAGAATTGAGAACATCATACCACAGTGAAATATGTGCACCCATGTTTATAGCAGCACAATTTGTAATAGCTAAATCTTGGGAGCAACCCAAATGCCCATCAACTGAGGAATGGATAAAAAAGATGTGGTATTTTTATACAATGGAGTATTACTCAGCTATAAAGAAAGATCACACTGAGGCTTTTATAGGTAAATGGATGCAACTTGAGACCATACTCATAAGTGAAATAAATCAAATTCACATGTGTAAATACCATATTGTTTCCCCAGTGTAGAAACTAAAAGAGTAAATCAGATACAAAATCTTCAATAAATATTTTGAAAGAGTAAGGAACTGCTCCAAGGGGAAAAAATAAGTCAGATAGGAAGAGGTTAAAAGAAGGAAAGGAAAAAAAAGATATGTTTGTATATATACATTTAGGATAGCTGGGATGATTGTATTACTGTATCTATTAGTTCTTGGAAAAAACAGTTAACATTCATTGGATTAGATCAGTTTTGCAGGTCTATATCTGGTAATCTGATTAACTCTTCTGAAGATAACTAAGCAAAATAACAGCCTTTGTTATGCTCCTACCACCTTGTTGTGAAAGGCTATATTTTTATTGTTTTGGGTTCTTTGTTATTGTTATTTATTTGTCTCTCTTGCTTCTTGTTTTTCTTATATTTTGTTTTGTTTTTCCCTCTAGTACAGAAAAAATAGGTATATATGTACTGGCTTATAAATATCTAGAACTTCTCCTAAAGAATTTATAGGAGTTGATTTTATTATGTGTGGTGGTATGAACAGCTACTTTGAAGAAAACAAGACATTATGATAGACATTGCTGATTTCATATCATCTTGTGTTGAAGTCCAAGAATGCTCTTATTCTTTGTTTTGATTGGTTTTAGTCTGCTTTCTATTATTTGATTTCAGTATGTGTGAAGGAATGGACAGCTATTTTGAGGAAAACAAGAGACATTATGGTATCTATTTTTGGTTTCCTATTGGCTGGTTTCGAAGGTCCATAATGCTTTCAGTCTTTTGTTTTGATTAGTTTTATACTATTTTGTTCTGTGTGAATTTATTGTGCCCAAAGATATGAACAACTATTTTGAAGAAAACAAGTGTTATTATGATAGCCACTGTTGATTTCCTAGTGTCTTGTTTTGAAGTGCTGAGTTGCTTGCATTGTTCTGTTCTGATCTACTTTGCTCTGATTTGTTTTGTTTTGTTTCGTTCTCCTTAAAATAAGAAAAAGAATACAAGTCCTTGGGAGTATGAGAATCTTCAAACAATTTCCCAGTGTTTTTTCTAGTACTTGATTTTCCATGTGGATCTGATTGTCTAGGATGTAATTGGAAAGATGCTAGGTCAGTGGAAAGGAAGGTCACCTGAGTACCCGATCTCTTCCTTTCTATTTTTTTATCAACTTTCTAATTTTTTCCTCTGCCTAAGATCCAGTGACTTACAAAGCACTTAAGTTTTACTCTTAGTAACATCTGTATAAGTTGAAATTCTCTAGGGAACAGAGAGAGACAGGAGATACGTTATGGTAACTGGTACATGAAATCCTAGATAAGTCCCTTAATAGGCAGTCTGCAAACTGGAGAACCAGAAAAACCAGTAGTCTAATCCAATCTAAGTCCCAAGGCCTAAGTGTCAGGGAAGCTTGTGAGGTAACTCCCAGTTGGAGGCAGAAGATGAATGTTTCAACTCAATACATAAAAGAAAATTTGCTTTCCCTCCATATTTTTATTCTTTATTGGGACTTTCATGGATTACAAACGCTTGTCCTCACTGCTGAGGTCAGAGCTTCTTGCTGTGTATTGATGGCAAGTGATAATCTTTTCTAAAAACCCCATCCCCCATAAACACTTGCAGAAATAAAATTTTACCACCTATGCAGCATGTCTTGTCTTCACTGAACTGACATAAAGTTAACCATTACACTATTTTTATTTTATTCTACCTTCCGAAGGCATATTATTGTGTGTCAAAGCTAATGGTCATAAGAAAAGAAGAAGAGGTCTCTTAAGATGATTTCCCTTCAAACTGCACCTATTTGAGTGGGCACAATAAATGGCCCACTCATACGTATAAAGATGTATTCACTTCTTTAGATGTATTCACTATGTATGTCCTGATTTTTCTTGCAAATAGCTACATTATTCATATAGAGTTATAATTGTATATTTTGTGCCTTTAGTTTTTGCTTCTAAAATCAGTCTAGACACTCAAGTTTTGGCGAACAATTGAATGTAACTTGCAATGAACTGACATTAGAAAACAATTTGCACTCCAGAATTTTCATGATCTATGGTCACTACAAAGAACATGACTAATGTAAGACTTGTTAGTTACACAGAAATGTACTGATTTTTATTAATAAAATTTTATAAAATTTTGAATATAAACAAAGTCAAAAATATGTAAAAAACAGACATGAATTATATATGAGACTCTAATAAAAGCAATTGGAACAAATGAAGAAGCTGACCATGTTCCTCAGGCTATTAGCTTAAATATCATCACTTTCTTATCAAAGCTTTTTACATGTATTTAAATTTTACTTGTCCTTTTTATGAACATGTTCAATAAAACATAAGCATTGTGAAAATACTTACAGATTCTCAGGATCTTGTATGAAAATTAGTGTTCAATATTTAAAGTACTGAAAAATCAAATTCTTAATCTGTAAAGAGTTCTTACAATCTAACATGTAAGAAAACAACTATTTCAAGAAAATGACATAACTCCAACACAAAAAAATTTCGTGACCGAATGTCCTTTATTACTATTAGTACTAGAAGTTCTGACCACTTTACTTTCAATAAGTTATTAAAGTATAAGTCAAATATGGGATACGTTTTACCTCCTTTTCTGCTAAATAATTTGTAAGGAAATAATTTCAATTGCTTAGGGCTTTTGACATTTCTAATGAAAGAGCAAGAGATGCCAAAATGTGTCTATAAAAATATAAACTACAAATTTCCTTAACATGAAGAATTTAGAAAATAAGCTGGATTTAGGAAAGTAGAATATCTATTAAAAAAAATACTCTCTCCATTGTAATTATAACTCTGTGCAGCCTACTGAGAGACTTCGTTTTTTTTGTTTGTTTGGTAACGGATATCGAGCTCACAACCTTGTGTGTCACTGAACTAAATCCCCGGCCCTCAGAGAGACATTTTTTCAAGGATATAAAATGATGTTGAGAAATTCACAGAATAATGTTGACTGAGAAAAAGCAAAATTATCTGTACATTACTACATTAATTTGGTATTATGTAAAAGTTTGTAAAACATGCGCACAAACCCAAGGGAAAATGATAGTAAAAGAGTATATATTTACTAACGGCATTCTCCAAGTGTTGAAAATTTTGTTTCTCATATACTTTTCTGTATTTTCTTTATGTTTTACATTAACAGATGTATTTCTTTTACAACTTAGTGTCAATAAGATGATTTTGCTACAATTAACCGACAATACCTGATGGACGTGGAACAAGCGATACATATGTTGTAAATAATATCTCAAATAAGCAACATCTTACATTTTCTTGTAAATAATAATTTTAATTGATAAGCAGTAGACCTAATATCATTTTTTGGAGAGTGGACACACTTCATGTATATGGAAACAAATGTCCTAAATATTTTCAAAAGATCTTCTCTTTCTCCTTTGCTAAATAATTGCTACTAGTTTACTGAGGCTGGGAAAACTATCATTATCTTGGGAGAAAAAAAGCTTTCTGAAATAAATGGTCTATTCATGAAATTGTAAGTTTTCTAAATCATAACAATATTCTGAGGTTTTCCAGTATTAATGGAGGCAAAGAAAAATAATGCTGCAAAAGCACACATACCAAAAACTAGTCCATCAACATGCAAGGAATCAAGGACACTTTCTTGTTAGTAGGAGGGGAAAAATGCACAATTAAAGAAGATTCCCTATGCAAAATCATGCATATTATAAATTCTTCAAATATAATGAAGGTTACATTTCACAACCTGATGCAAAATCACAGCACCCTCAAGACTCTAGCTAAATATATGCATAAAAACAGTATACTTGTTGTAAATACAGCAATCAAGCAGCAGTAGCACAAATTATGCATAAGAACTCCTTCAATCAAGTAAGGCAGAAGGTGAAAAATCACCAACCCTGATCATCTTCAGACCTAGGAGACAGTAAGCTAAATGAAGAGGGAAACAAAAGTGGCAAGAGCATTTTGAAAAATCAATTATTAATGAGTGAGGCAAAGAACCCTGTGTAAATATTTATCAAATGGATAGCTTTCCTAGGGGTTAGGTCATCATCATTAGTCTAGCATTATCATAGCCTACTCTCTGCTCAGGCAGGAGGGTTGGCCAAGCGAACTCTCTACATAAAAACCAATACTATAGATGTGTGAGGTTGTCTGCCAGATTCAGCACATCATACCACCTATCTGAAGAAGCCAGTTGTTAGGAAAGGGGTAGAGAAAAAGTGAATCAGAGCTGTAAGAGATGACTGTTTAGGACATGGCTACTTTTATGATGACTCATATCCTTTGACATAAAATTTGGGGAAATGGGGATACCATCTGGGGCAGCAGTTTTTCCTCACTTTTGTTATTATGATGACCGTCTTTTCCGAGGCTCATCTCTACAGAATCTCATTTCCCTCAAATTCACATTCAGTTATCATCAAGAACCATTAAGATGATTTCAGACCCGGAGTCTGTGGTAACGAAGTGAGAGAACAAATGCTCAGGAATGGAATCACAATTAAGGTCGTTTCCAGCTTACACAATGAGTGATCACAGGGGTGTGTGCTACCTTGCCAGAATCCAACTTGACATTTGAGAGTGAGAAGTAAATATTGAGGTGGAATAATTTAAACAGGCAACACCCAATTCTCATTTATGACACTGTGATTTTCTATCAAATGGATCACACATTTTTTAACCTTCTGTATATTCTCAAATATTTTGTAAAGCTTTAAGATTTTTCCCATTCCACTTTATTTCTAGAGAAAACTTTTCAATAAATAGTAATTAAACAAATGCATAATAAAAATCTAAGACAGCATTATATTTGTGAATTTAAATGTTCCATAGCTATTTATCTGTTGTTAGATGTTTGAGAATCTCCTTTTGGAAATGCTCAAATATGCTTGTTTTGCAACCCCACACTCTCCTTACTGATATGATGAGAAGTTCATTCATTGTGTTTCCTATACCATATACAATCTTTTTTTTGAAACAGAATCTTGCTATGCAGTTCAGGTTGGCCTTGAACTCAATATGTAGCCCATACTGCCTTTATCTTGCAGCAATCCTGCCTCAGTCTCCCTAGTGCTGGGATTACACGTGTGCACCACTATGCCCAGCACCATACGCAATTAAAGTAGCTGTAGATTCAACTAGACAGTGAGGAGGGAAAAATACTAAATTATAAAAAATTCAAAGTTTATGAAGTCTAAGGTTTGTTTTAAACCAGACAACTCATGTTTTAATAAAAAATACTAAGAAAAAATAGAGAAAACATATAGCAAACTAAACTTCTTTCCTTCCTCCCGCCCACTCTCCTCTTTTCCTACCTTCTTTCTTCCCTTCCTCTCTTACTTCTTCCCTCCCTTTGCCTCCCTCCCTGTGTTGATCCCTTCCTCCCTGCCTTCTTACCTTCCCTTATCTATTCAATCAATCAAAAATACCATATTCTAGATGTTGTAGACTTAAGCCACAAAAACTATAAGACATAGTTATTGTGCTCAAGAAATTAAAGTGGGAAAGACTTGCAAAATTGTATTTTCTTAAGTGCTGTTAAAGGCTGAGAGAAATGAAAAGAGATGCTGAGCTCTGACAAGGAAATAAGGGAGAGTTAACAAAAAAGAAAAGTATGCAATGAAACAAGAAGCACCCCAGGCAGAGAAGAGTGTGAAACTCTGTACTCAGATTTGAAAGCAGTATTTAGTTTTTGTCATCATTTTCTCCCCTTTGATGCTTTCATTTGTTAAGAAACACTAAGAATATTTATTTATGTTCTGGCATGTAGTAGTATTTAGACAGATTTCACAAATTACAAGAGTCCTTATTGAGATTAGGATTGCACTTTATTACATAGAAGAGAAGGTGAAGGAAGGAACAGGACATTGGGGACGTATTAGATAAAAATCATAATTCACCATTTTCTCTGACCAAATTAATCTGCAATTAGGAATGGGCTACTCAATACCTTAAACTTCTTGACATTAGCATTTCATGCTTTCTATTCTTGTAGGTTAGATTAAAATATAAGTGCTTTGAAGTTGAAATTGTTTGTTTTTCTCGAAGTTCAGTTTTCGTCATGATTTCTCTTCCCGAATCTAAGTCCACATTGATACTTTTGTTCCCTTGATTCTTTTGCTAAATCAGGACAACGTTAATATTCCCATACCTTTTCTATTTTGAACATGGTAATTTTGACCACACACACATGCACACACATACACCACACACACACACGTACACACACCACAGACACATGCACACCCCCACACACACACACAACAGATGCATGCCCTTTGAGTCCCAGGCATACTTTTCTTCTGAGAAAGGACTTGCTTTTTTTTTTTTAATTTATTTAAACAAAAAAAAACCAATATTGCGTATCATTATCTTTAAAATGAGAAAGGACTTTCTATTATAAACTTTCTATTTGATATTGTAACGAACTAGAAAATTTTATTTGTAAATTACTATATCGTATCTACCGAGAATGAGAAAAGCAAAGAGACTGAGATATAGGAACTTTTCTGATACTCTTTAATTTATATCATATTCCCACATGCAAATCCTGCCCTTATCTTCAGATGTCATCTCTGTTATTCTGGAGGAAATTCAGACTTTAGAAAACCCTTTATGTTAACTTTTTTGTTTTTCCCCAAGAACATAGATGAAAGGGAGTGAGAAACAGACGGAGTGGTATACTTCAAGCTGTAAAGAATGGATGATACTGAAATTCTTTTCTCTTAATTGGAAGATTGCTAAACCTGCAAAATATGGGGAAGTAAAATATAGATGGTGTTTCTGATGTTTCTTTTTGTGTCAGAAGAATATAAAGAAAATAATACTGATATATAAATCTTTAAAAGCCACTTGTATCATAATGTTTCCCAATTCACAAAACAAGGTCTATGTGATTTCCTTTTATTGATCCAAGCTGAATGAAGAGTCACAGAAACTATATAAAGAGTATCCCTTTTTTATTTTAAAGGTAAATTTCTAGAACGCTAGGAAGGTGAGCATTTTAGAGATTATGAACTAAGTATGATAGATAGAGCCAACATTTTTTTAAATGGAAAGAATTTTGCAATAATTTACATTAGTAGCTTATTCACAGAATGTCCATAAATGCAGATTTTTTTTTGCTATTTGACTAAATTTTAAAGAAGACATAAAAACAAAGAGTGAGATAACTAGATATAAATTTCAAATCAATAATTTTTGAAGTAGTTTATTGAAATATGACGAATTTGAACATTTTCAAGCCATACTGTTTTATAAATTTTAATGCAAAGGAATGATTCACTGGAAACATATGCATTATTGAAACTGGAAAAAAAAAGTAGTTGTTTTTAACTTTTCAAAGTTAGCTTTTCAATGCACCAATTTAAGATTTTGTTTTCATATTTATCGTTGTTTTTGCTGACATGGCTTGACTGACAATAGAAATATGAATAAGAAAATACCAAATTATAAAATTATTCAATTAAAAGCCTATGTGGCACTACCTAATTAAGTGTAACCAAAATATTAATCAATGTTTCACCCATGTAAGTTAGCTTTTTTCATTTTAAGCAAGCTAAAAATAAACAAACCTGACAATAACATTATAACATATATGCGTTTACTTATACATTGCATTTTTAGGATGGCTAATTTCCTTAAAGTGCAATTGATGTATCAAAAATATATGTATTTTGCACTTTGATAAATGTCAAATTCAGTGATGAATTTTTCACTTTATTTTGTATAAATAACAGCCTTGCAATTCCTCTCCACTGTGGTGGTATTAAGGGAGAAGGGAAGGATAAAATGGAAATGTAGGCGAGTAAGAAAGTGAATGTGAAGAGAAGGGCAGGGCAAAAAAGTTTTAAAAATATATCACACCAAGAATTCAGTTGCAAATTCATCAATCAAATATCTCTAGGGTTTATGAGTTTCAGACTATCTGTACTTTCAATTTATAAAATTTAAGGTTATATGTTATTTAAAACAACTGTAAAAGAAAAAAAAACAAAATCAAATAAAAATCACCAGCATCCTCCAAATGTTTTGTTTTCCTAATAAATTGCACCACTATCAAGTCCAAATTTATCATATTGTAGTTCAATTTTTTTCTTCTACCTATTTTAGTATTTTGAGTGGGCAATTACCCTTCTGTGGTAGTTAAATTCTAGGTCTCAAAAGACTAGGTTAAAGGATACCCAGATAGCTGTACAGCACTATTCTGGTGTGGCTTTTTGGGTGTTTCCAGAAGACATTGACTGTGGAACAAGCCAGATCCTCACAAATGTGCATAGGTATCATTTGATCCATTCAGTGTCCAAGTAGAATAGAAAGCAGAGATGGTCATCAGTTCTCTCTTCTGCAGGTGTGACAATTATTTTCTCCAGTTCTTTCACACTTGTAGTCATTGTTAGTTTTAAGATTCTGGAATTGAAATTAACAACCCCTCGCTCCCAGATTTCTTAGGGCTTTGGGTTATGACTCAATGACATTACTGCCTTCCTCAGTTTTCCAGATTGTAGACAACATTCTCAGCTTCCACAACTGCATCAGCTAATCAATACCATCATAACTTTTTAAAAATCATAATATTATACTTCCTTTTGGTTCCGTTTCTCTGGATAATCCTGGCACACCTTCCTGTGGGCACAGAAGTTCATTAAAGTCCCTGAAAGAAAGGCTGAGCTCAAATGGGGTTCTCAACAGCTTTCTTCACCTCCTCCTATTACTTGTATATATTGCAGCCACTTTTTTCTATTTACGTAAGATCTAACTCCTTCCCAGAAGACTGTTCCCATTCTATTCACGGTTTTCTGGGTAAAAGTAAAAATTCTTAATAAGTTTATCATTCCTTCATTAATTTGTTTTATAATAATATTCTTATGTATATAAAAAATTAGTTAAGACAGTTAAAGAAAAAGAATTTGGAGTGAAAAGTAGTTTTCTCAGGGTCATCTTCAGATTTCATTTTTAATACAAAATGTTTATCTGAAAACAATACAGCCATCATAACTAAAAAGATGGCCATATAGCAGGTTTCTCTTGATTCACTGAGGCAAAAGTTTTGTGCTAATAATTTGTTGGATAATGTTTCATGTCTATATTTTTTATTCTAAATAATTTTTGTGGATATAGTAATATGCAGTGTGCTGATGATTGCTACTCTCTTATTGGCTGGTTGTGAAATTATTTTGCTTTGGTTTCTTACTTCCCTTTTGTTTGAAATAAAATAAAATAAAACAAACAAACAAACAAACAAAAAACCAATAATATTTCCAGCACCATTTCTTACTACTCAGTGTTCCTCTCCCTGTTCCAACATACAGTTTCCTTTAGATTCTCAAATACATCATATTGATTCTCATTTGTAGGCACATGGTATAGTCTGTATTTTAATTTATCTTGATATGTTCATGTCTATGAAGTCTATTTAAATATGTAGTCTATTATTTCCTTCAGTTTATTATGCATTCAGTGGACAACATATTTACTATGATATAAAAAGCCAAGTATTTGTCTTAAACAATTACTCCTACCATTCAATTCTTTTGCTTTAATCTGTCAAGTAAAAATTAATGGTTTAACCATAATTACATATACTAAATATACAGAGATGTGATACGTAAAAATAAACACTACATACAGACACACACACATAAGACTGCAGACACATGGACACTGAACACTTGTACTGCAGCGTAACATAGTGAATCTTCTGCCAAGTTTGCAGGGATGTGAGTTGATGTTTCAATGGTTCTCAGCATCAATTGCTATAAAAGTTGAAATGATTGATCGACATGTAGGAAGAGAAATTGACACCTTTAATGTGTGTCTAACTTTGAGATCTATGGGAATTTAACAAAAGGAAATTGAAGCTGCTAAGCCTTTCTAAAGATCTAAATGTACACACTGTGGCTCTATTTTTATGCATGACAATGGATATCCCCTTAGGCTAAACCTGCTAAAGCTGTCATCATAATGGTAATAGACCTCCAATGGACCTTCAGAGGTTTCTTGGTGAATCTAACACGAAAGAAGAGCTCTTCATTACTAAAGGTGTATGTGACAGTTCTTTGTTCTTGCAGCTACTACATTTGTTCTTCACTTAGCAGAGGACAATAGAACTCCTATGAAGAAGTGGTTCTGTTTTTATTTTCTAACCTCATTTTCTTCATCTTTAGTTGTGTTATTTCCACCTGACAGTCAAATTGAAAAAATAAGTCACCACGAATTCAGCAGACAAGGAATATAAAGGCTAATGTCACCCTAAAGCACTATTGCAAACACAAAGAACACATAATTCTATGTCACAAATATAACCTGGAATGACATACTCACATGAATTACCTCTTTGAGTTTTTGACAGAAGAGAACAGAAAGTTGCTAATGAAGTCACGAGAGGCTATGGGAGTTCATATCCTGAAAACCTTCATATTATGAAAGTGTCAGGAAAGGTCAGTCTGTTTCATCCATGATATGGAATATCTTTGTTATCTGAAGGTAAAATTAGGCTTTTGAAAAATTATACACAAAAATGAATTCAAACACTCTTATCAACACTTCCTTTTCTGAACCTGTATTTGGTTGTCCTTTAATTTTAGGAGTGTCATATTTTAGTGAAATCAATAATTACTGTTACATGATGTTGCTTTCCTACTTTACAATTCATACATTTTTCTTTCAAATACAATAAAAACAAATATTTCTTGACTAAATAAAAAAAATTAAAGTTAGACTTGTAAGATGCTATGAAAATACTCTGAAGATTTGAATTGCATTTAGAGCACAGATCATGACTCAATACCAGTAACAGTCTATGCTAACTTAGATTTCCTGAGGTTCTCAGAAGTGGCAGCAAGTTTGTTCCTATTCCTAATTATTAAATGATATAAGAAAAGATTAGTCATGTATATTATGGCATTCGGAGAATGAAAAAATGGTATATTCCTTAAAAGATGTCCTTCATCATGTCACTGTTATCTAAAATATCAATACAGAATAAGCACAGTATAAAATTCTAAAACAAAGTACTATGTTTCTGTGTATTTACATTCTAAAATTGATTTTATTAACTGTACTTTTAAATGGATGAGGTAGGCAGGGCATGTGTCACTGAAATCAGTTTAATCAAGGTGCTGCTTGCATCTATAAGGTTATTTATCCTGTAAAGGAAAAAAGGCTGCAGACAAACTTCAGGACACTCAAAAGGTGTTTCTACTTTACTCAGAAGTGATGAGTTTGTGATTCAAGCCATTTTTCTTTGTTGAAGTACAAATATACCTGCTTGATTTCTGCTTCATTTTTCACACAAGTTTCTTTCCCTCTTCTACAAGTAAAACTATTCTACTGTAAGGTGCATGGTTACAGACAGGTCTAGTCCTCATCCCTTTATAGAAGAAAAGGATAATATTATTTCCCAGTTTTACTTCAAAAGCTCTAGGTCAAGCCACTGTGTTGATTAGGCTTATGGTCTTTCTTTGGTCTAATTGCAGCATTTACTGTTAATGTAACTCAAGTGATTGCCTTCAGTCACTATGACTTGAAATAAAACAATCCAATTATGTTTTCTACATAACTAGTACTAGTGGTAAAGTTGGCACAAAATTTGCCTCAGAGGATTTTTCTCTGAATGAAAAAGCTGCTCCAGAACCCCGGGATGCACTGCACAAGGAAAACCAGGGCTCTAATATGTAATATCCCAGATACTGGGGAAAGGAATGGACCAATGCGGAAATTTATGGGATTTCAGAGAAGCTAGAGAAATTATAGTTAATGGGAGAAAAACGGTGCGAAGCAATTAGGAAAGTTCACTACCTTCGTGGTTGTTTCAAATTCTATACTTGCTTTGAGGAATTGGTCAGAAATAAAATGAATGAGTAGGTTATAGAAAAAAAGGTCTAGGAGAAGTCAGAACAAGATGGACTTTTTAAACAGTACTGGGGGTTGAATACAGGGTCTTTGCAATGAGCTACATCTCCAGTCCCCTCCACCCCTTGTTAAATTTATAGTTTGTGAGACAGTCTCTCTGTCACCAATTGTCCAGGCTGTGTTCTAACTTGTGATCCTTTTGTCTCATCCTCCTGAACTGCTACGGCTATAGGTATGTACCAATATTCAGTGCTTAGGCTTTTCCAAATGATGAGAGTGTTTTACAAGTACTATTGATAATTACAAGTAGAGGTTAAGATCAGGAAGCTCAGATGAGAAAAATAGATAAATATAGTACAACTAAACCTAGGAAGGAATCAGCATCTAGAGGGAGATAAGGTCAGGGAAACATTCTTCTAAAACAGTGTCCTTATTTTCTCCCATTAGAGTGTTACAGTGGGAAAAAGTTTTGTTTTTGATTCAGAAGAGTCCTAGATTATAATCCTGATTCTGTCATTTATATTTTTAGTACTAGAAAGATGTCTGTCCTTCAGATTTCTCTCTTCATTCCTACCATAGAGTGATCCTGTATGAAGTCATTTTTTTTTGTTTATTTGTTGTTTGGTAAGAATGGAAAACACTATGTGCTCCATCACATTGGTGATTGTGACAGAGGAAGTACTTTAGGTCAATGGCAAAACAATTAAACATCTAAAAAGTGGAGCAAAAAAAGTGAGCGCTAACAATATATCATACACAAAACACCATTTCAGACAAAAAGGACACTATATCAAAGATGAAATCTAAGTGAGTTTTAACATTTTTCCATGTCTTTGAGAGAAAGATTTTTATGACGAGACACAAGACACAATCTAATCAAGACAATGCATTCAGAAATTCAATTACATTAAACCTGGTATCTTAAATCTTGTATACAATCCAAATGCCCCTCAACCAATGAATGGGTAAAGAAGTTGCAGTTCTTTTATATAGTGGAGCGTTACTGTGCCATAAAGAAGTATATTCTTGAGATATTTCTAGCTAAACTGATGTACCTTGAGACTATAGTCTTAAGTGAAATAAATAAGACACATGTGTAAATGCTGTATTGTTTCTTTGGTGTGAGAAAGCAAAAGTATAGATAAGGGCCACGTTGTATAATAGATATTAGGAAATGGGAAGAAAATGTTCAAATGAAAAGGGGAACAAGGGAGAAGGAAAGGTGGAAGGAAAGAAGGGCAAAAAAAGAGAGTAGAGGAATAAAATGAAAACAAAGCTTTTGCAAAAAAGGAGGGAAGAGGGATTGAAGGGAGGTAAATGGGAAAAAAGGAAGAAATAAGGTGTACTATGTACAGGTGCAAATTCTCTATGATGAACCTTATCATTATGCATATCTAAATGTACCAATAAAATAAAAATAGAAAAATTAAAAGAAAACAAGTTCAAGAGCTTACGGTTTCTTAATGGGCAGCCAAGGATATAGCTCAGTGGCACAGCATCTGCCTGACAAGCACAAGGTTGTGAGCTCGATTTCCAGTACCAAAGAGGAGGAAAAAGACAAAATAGCTCTACACATCTACCAAGCTGACAAAAATTTAAAAAGTTGCTGACAGCACAAGTTGGAATGGATATGAAACACTGTGAACACTCATATAATTTTAGTGGAAGTATAAATTGCCATCTACTTCAGAAAAAATTACCTCATCAAGAAAAGGATAAAGTCATCAAAGCCCTGTAACTTGGGTCTTACGTTCCAGAGAATCTTGTGATACATATGAAAAGGCAGAGCACTTGCTTAGCATGATCTAGGTTCTGGTTTCAGGGCCCAGCAACAAAAAGAAAGAAAGAGAGACAGAGATAGAGGTAGAGACAGACAGAGAGATAGACAGAGAGATAGGCATAGAGGTAGACATAAAGATAGATATAGGGATAGAGATAGAGGTAGAGATAGAGGGAGAGAGAGAGAGAGAGAGAGAGAGAGAAAGAGAGAGAGAGAGAGAGAGAGAAAGAAAGAAAGAAAGAAAGAAAGAAAGAAAGAAAGAAAGAAAGAAATAGGCAAGAAGGGAAGGGGGAGATCATGTGCAAACATATTCAGAGTGGCATTTTTCATAATGCTAAAAGTCATAAACAACTCAAATATTTATGGATATACAAATTATATGTATGCATGATATTGAATTATTTATAAAAATAAGAAATGTTATTACTTAATGGAGCAGAATGGATGAATCAAGCAAAATCTCCAACACAAGAAACTGTATTTTAAAATATATATTAATGGTATGATTCAAATCACAAATATTTCTAAAGCATACTAAACTAAGCTTTCCTATTTATTTATATGTATATATTGTAGTAAAAACGTGAAAGAAAAAAATCTCAAAAATGAAGATTGATGCTATGCTGTGATCAGGAAAGGGGCACAAAAGTGATTCTAGCAGCTAGAAATGAACTTTCTTAGTCATTAGTGAATAATCTGCCTCCTTTTATTTTGGTTTCTTTCTCAAAAAACAACTTGTAATGATTTTTTACATGATTTTAAATTAGGAGTAGTTCTATATTAGTGTGTTTCTATAATCCACATTTATGTCTCTTTTAGATTCCCTATTTTGCCTCTTATATTCACACTTTATCTCTGTCAATTCTGGGAGTCTGAAATTTTTAGAATAAATTTCATTCTCCAAATTCTTGTGGATTTGAGCAAATCCAGTAAGAATGTGGACAAATAAGGTACTTTGTCCTTCTACTTTCTAGGACCACCAGCTCCTAATAGAAAGTCAATACACTGTTGACAACTTTCTCTACTTTTTCCATTTCTGGCTCTTGTTGAAGCTATAATGGTACTCTTTAGTTTCATCTCTAGTATTTAATTGTTTTTTCCTCATTTCACTAATCCTGAACACACCATAATAAATAGATCTTGTACTCAATATTTTGTTGCATATGGAATCTGTGTCTTGTCATTTTCCAGAGTAATATAATGCTCCTTTCCCTTTTCTTACTACAATTTCAAATAAAAAAAAAACAATTTCTAGTAATTTTAGCTGAAGTTACATATTCCAACAATACACATTACAGAAATCTTATATTCAATGATTGTATTAGTTTCCTCATTGTTGGAGAAAAATACTTGAAACCCACAATGTAAAGGATAGATTTAAGTTGGTTAAGAGTTTCAAATGTTTAAGTCCCTAGTCAACTAGTTACGAGGCACAAATATTGTGATGAAAGAGGAGGATGGGGAAAAGCAGCCTAACTTATGACTTCCCTGCAGCAAAAAAACAGGCAGAGTGTCCAAACAGGGAGAAGCACCAGATAAATTCCCCAACATCACACCTAAATGACCTACCTGGTTATGCCCAGGGGTGTTCATTGCTACTTATGTATGCATCTGTTCAAGCTAAGCATGTTGAAAATCAAAATTGTCAAAGTAATCAAACGATTTTTCTATTAGTTTTTATGCTATTTATAAGAGCATACATATCTTGAGAGGACTATAACATGGTTCTACTTCACAATATGTTTTGTTCCTGCCATGGTTTTCAAAAGCATTTAGAATAAATTTTCCCTACATTTTACAAAGGCTATAAACTGATTTGTGATAAGGTTTTATCTTCAATATTAACTGGTTGTGTACTAAATAGTACACTATGCGTATATTCAGTGTGTGCCTGCTGAATGCTTAATTAATTATGCTTGATCCGAAATAGCTTTATTAGTCAGGAGAAACTTTTGTTTGTTATAAACAAAAAAAGTTACGTCAACTCTATTATTTAATAAGTAACCCTTAATAAAACTACCTTTTATGGTCCTTCAATTTGTATTATTGTATGTACATATATATTTAAACCATTGGAAACTAGAGGAATGTGTGTGTATCTTAAATGTTGGTTATGAAAAGAAAATTATATGTGTATTTTTCCAGGAATAGTCAGCCAACATCTAGCAACATAACCCCACTTAATAACTAATATTGTGCAACTGAATGGAAATGGGTTTAATTTCTATTATAGTGAGTATTGATAAAACTGCTTTAAGGGATTTTTAAATTAACTTTTGTTGTTCCTCTACTAAGGCAGAATTTTGCCAATTCAATTTCCAAAACAATATTGTTTAGTAGTTCTTTATGTTTTAGTTTTGTATTTGCAGGAATGCCACACTATTATTAGGACTTACTTCATTTAGTTATTTATTCCATAGACTGCTACATATCAAATTATTCTAATAGAGAAAATAAGAGGTTTTTTTAATATTTATTTCAATCAGGTTTTACATTAATTTATTATTTTAATGTCTATGACTAACTTAAAAAAATCTTTCCTTTGAATAGCTGAATTCTTATGTACTTGCAAAAGCTTAGAATGATTTATAGCTTTTTACTTAGGCCATCACCTATTTCTCTAACACCTTCTCTGTCTACTGCAATTTAACGTAAATTTTTCAGTTTCTCCATGTCAAACTTTACATGTACAAATATTGTGGAGGATATAGGCATTTCTATGTATTTGAGTGAATATTAATATAAATATAAATATAATGAAAGGGTAATGTGAGGGATAGTATTAAACCATATGACTTTTTCATATTCAATATTTCCATGTTAATATTTTGAAATTATTAACTGTATTTTAAAAACATCACTTTTTATGGTGATTTACTCCAAATTTTCATGCATTGACTAATTTGTTTTATATTGTGATTTTGCTTCAGAAAAAGGTCATTTATCACACACTCCCATACCATTCTTCTCAAAAACTTGTTAAAAGAAGAAAGCCTACATTTCTCCAATCAAAGGACATTAGAATTTTCTGATGAGAAAATTGAATCAGTGGCCCAGAGGGTACCATAGACCACATGTCAATTGCATGCATTTCTATAGGTGGTGAGATACGCACTTCTAAATTTTTCTGTGTGTCCTGAAATCTGGGCTAGACTGAACGATAGAGGGATGAGGCAGAACAATAAATCACCCAACTTTTAACTGGTAAAAATAAGGCCTTGTCTTTTATAATTCTTTCAATAGGAAAGCACAGAAGGAGACAGTGAAAGCTATTTCCAAATATGTGTTTAAAGGAAAAAAATGCTAACATATCTCAGCAGGAGCCAGGAAGGTCACTTTCTTTTGCAAACTTACTATATTTTATTTTATTTTATTTATTTTTTTTGTGGCACCAGGGATCGAACTTACTATATTTTAAAAATATTTTACATGTAAAATTGATCTAATCGTATGAGTATTAACTGTTCTTTCTCAATAACTAATACATACGCGTCTATATCTGTTAATGTAAACAACCATTTTGAAGATAACGATACGCAATATTGCAACCATTGTCAAGTCTCTATCATCCTGTTTTGTAAACCTGCAATGTTACTGTTGTGCATTTACTCTAGTCATTTGTTTGCCTCTTTTGCTTTTTGTCTTCCTTATATGTGTGTCTTTGTTTTCTCTAAAAAAAATATTTTACAAAATTAATTGATTTTTTTGCATGATTCTCTTTCAAATGTCTTTTTGCATTGAAAAGTTAATAGGAGGCAATATATTTGTCATATGTTTCATGAGAAATGCTGTATAGAATAAAAGAGAAGATGAATAAATTCATTTCTGTGAGAACAGTGCAAAGATTTTTCTTTTTCTGTGGTAGATTATACCTATCAAAAAGTAAAGAGTAATTTACTAGATTAAAAATTAGAGTCACTTTTACCACTTAAAAAGAATATTAAATATTCCTGTATCTAGTATTGCAAAATAATATTATACAAGTTACTAAACATTTTATCAAAACAATTTTCAACTCATGTGTGAATGAATTATTTCTATTTCAGTATTTTTAAGTAGTCATTACACACCTAGCAAACATTCCTCCAATTAGTTGTTTAGCAACCAATTTTGCTAGTCATCCCCAAATTTATACTTCCCTAATCTGGGAGATTTTTGTGGGCTTAACTAAGCTTCCTTTTGCATCTGCTGCAATCTGCTAAGTTAATTGGATAACTTTGCTTCCGGGGGTTCTCTGAGTATTGGATGGGGCACTTCAATTCTCCTTTCTCATCATCCAAATGTCAATTGAGACTTTCTTTCATGGTGTCTAGACAGGTTTCCAAAAGATAAGGATAAATACTGCAGGCCAGCTTGAGGGATAAGCTCAGAATTGGAACCAGAATCTACCAGATTCTATTGACCTAAGAAAACTTTATAGGTTTGGATTGTACCTTCCACCTTGTCAAGTGAAGAGATACAAGATATTCTTGCAGGGTCTAGATAGTAACAAGGAATAACTCAGGCCATTTGTGTAATCAACCAACCCTATTATATTATGACATATTTAAGTCATTTAGAATAGGTTATTTATTTATGTAGCTGTATGTAAGAGATAAAGCCACGTCCAAATCCCCTTCCTCTTTTGTGTTTAACTAAGCAAAATATTCTAATTTTCCTTAAAGTTATTTATCATCATGTGACTGAGATCTAGCTAGTAAAACCTGAGCAAAAATGTGTTTGTGCCATGCTTAGACTTTGAACATAAAAATTTTTCACATATAATTAATCACTCTTGGTTTCCCCCCATGAATGGGCTCTAGGTTAAGAGAACATAGTGCTCAAATATGAGAGAAGTCCTAAATAATATATATATAATATATATGATCTAGTATATGTAATCTACTATAGTATGTGTATTACTATATATTACATATAATCTGATACACATTATTGTATATTATATATATCAGGAAGCAAGATTGTACTTAATTTTAGTGAGAAATAAATTTTATGTGTTAATCCACTGAGTTTTGAAAATTGATTGCTCCAATAGCTAACATTATCAATCAGAATTTACATACTTTCATTATATGCAAATATTGTTAACTAAGAATCTCCCTTATAAGAATCTAGGTCTATGTTTTGTACTCTTAGTAATCACTTTGAAGTTAATGATGCATATTGTATTAACTATAGATATTCTCTTATTACTTTGTTATGAAGTTTTGCTTTATTTTTTCATAAAACAAAAAAAAATTCTGTTGAGCTGGGCATGGTGGTGCATGGTTGCAATCCCAACACTCAGGAGGTTGAGGCAGGAGGATTGTTGTGAATTTGCAACCAGCCTGGGCTACAAAGTGAGCTCAAGACCAGCCTGAACTGCATAGTGAGACCCTGTCTCAAAGAGACAAAAAAACCACCAAAAACTATTTATTGGTCTAAGTTTTAAAAGTTTTAGTAAATATTCATTGGAATACTTACTTTAAAATGAGTATTAGAGGAATAGTCACATTTTCAAATCCTTCAAAGGTTAGTATTGGAGAGCTTACTATCAAAACATTTGCTTCCATTTGCTAGAGGTAATGAGAGATTTCATTGTTTTTGTAGAGTTGATTTATTTTGCTCTAGATTTTAAATCAATGTCTTCTTTTTGACTATGTTTCTCAATCATTTAGTCAGCATGAATCAAATATTAGTGTCCTTTAAGTCATTAGTTTTCAAAGCCAGGCGTGGTGGCACATGCTTTTAATCCCAGCACTTTGGAGGCTGAGGTAGGAGGAACGCTGTGAGTTCGAGGCCGGCTTGGGCTACAACACGAGTGTAAGGCCCGTCTGAGCTACATAGTGCAACCCTGCCTCAAAAAAACTAGGGCTGGGAGTTTAGCTCAGTAGCTTAAGCACCTGTCTGGCAGGTGTGAGGTTGTGAGTTTGACCCCCAGTGCCACCAAAAAAATAGATAAATAAATAAAAATGAAAAATAATTCATCAGTTCTCAATCTTTTCCTAGGGTATAAAAATACTGGAAGAGGAAAAGCCCAAAGGAATGACTACTCCACATGTTTCTCCTTTCTAGAGGAAAAATAATTCCTCAACCAACTAATGGGAGTCATTGATGGAATGCCAGTTAAACATAACCCAGTTCTATTAATTATCAAGCATAAAGTATTAAGATATTTACATTAAAAAGCAGCAGCAGGATCAGTTTCATAAATATGTGCATTGAAAATTTAATTTACAGACACCTGAGAGAACTTAGATGTAATATTAGAAATTCCTGATACTGAATTTCCTGTCTCAGTTGTAACTCAGAAATAAAAGATTATTACAATAAAGTTGACATCAGTACTACTGTTAGAGGTTGTATGGATCAACTTTCTTACTGCTGAGACATAATATTTGAAATCAACAATTTGAAGAAGGAAAGTTTTAATTTGCTCACAGTTTCACTCCATGATTGGCAAGCTCTAAGCATAAGATGTCATGGCAGAAGAGCACAACAGGGCAAATTTTCTCAGTTCATGGCAACTAAGAACCAGAACAGAAGAAGAATGACAAAGAGGAAAGAGGAAAGGAAAATACATATCGACTGAACTCACACTCCATGACCTGCCCAGTCACACACCCTGGACGCTGCTTTCCTAATTTTACAGGCAATTTTAATCTAATAAACTTGACATATCAGGATACGTAGTCACAATCCACAACTTGTCGACCATAGAACCAAACATACATTTTTAAATCCTACTTAAGCTGGCGTGGTGGCTCACACCTTTAATCCAGCACTCGGGAAGTTGAGGTAGGTGAAGCGTTGTGAGTTCAAGACTGGTTTGGGCTACAACGCAAGAGCAAGGCCGGCCTGAGCTACATAGTGCAACCCTGCATCAAAAAACTAGGGTTGGGAGTTTGGCTCAGTGGCTTAAGCACCTATTTGGCAGGCGTGAGGCTATGAGTTTGATCCCTGGTGCCACAAAAAAAATAAATTAAAAAAATAAATAAATCCTACCTAAGCTCCAAATAAACACAATGGAAAATTCATAATTCGACTTAGCACAATACAATTGTCCCACATACAACAGAAAATGCAATAATCCCTTCCCCAAAGTCTCAACAGTTCCAGCTTTTTTTTAAAAGTGCAAATCCAAGTCTATTCAAAATCACAAGGCAAATTCATATCTGTGAACCTCTGTGCAAATAAAACAGTAACTCACATAATTCTAAATTACAAGACCACAGGATAAATATTCTGATTCCACAAGGGAAGAGTGGGGAATAAAAAAGAATTTAATTAAAACAAGTGGAAACACAGGAAGACAAACATTACATTCCATAGCTCCATTCAGACCACTGTTCCACAGGATCAGGAACAATCACAGCAATCAACTTCCTCCCAGTACCAGTTTTTTGTGCTAGTCATCTTTCCATTTCTGGACACAAAGCCTGACACACACAATTTACAGGGAGAAAGGTTTCATTTAGCTCTAGGTTTGGAGAGATTCGGTTCAGAGCTGGTTCCAAGGTAGGAACTTCACAGCAGAAGGGTATGGCAGAGCAAAGATGTTCAACTCATGGCATCTGGGAAGCAGAACAGGGAACAGTTCCTGAGTGGAATGGATGGTGATCATCTGTAATGATCAAACTCATGCAGTAACCACCCACCCAGACACAACCAAGAGTCTGCTTCACTAATCTTCTAGATATTTTTTACTCCAATGAAGTTGAGTAAATGTTAAGCTATCAAGCTTAACAGTCATGGAGTTTAACAGATTGTAAAGCAGTTCACAAAATTTACTTAATGTTTTTGTGTCTCTTTTCCCATTAACCAGTGTGTCAGAGAGTGAGCTGAGGAAAAACTTTAATTTCTTATTTTGTTTATGTATCTTTAATTTTTATTTTATTCATGTCTATGTCTACACAATAGACATATCTGTGAATGAATTTAATAAACAAATTTAGTTTCCATAATTTAGCTATTGTTAATTACGCTGCTATAAACATGAGGTTACATGTATCAGTGTAATACAATGTTTCTAACCTTTTAGGAAGATACTCAGATGAGTCATGGGCAGGTCAAATAGAATTTCTATTTTCCATTTTTGAGGAATCTCCATATTGATTTCTATTGTGGTTGTATTGCTATACATTTCCACGAACAATGAAGAAAAGTTCTTTTCCGCCCCATAAACTTACCTAGAGTTGTTTTTTGAATTTTGCTGCTAGTCATTCTTATTGGTGTAAGAGGATATGTTAATGTTCTTTTGATTTGTGTTTCTAGAAAGGGCAAAGCGCATATTGGCCATTTGTATTTCTTGTTTTGAGAAATGTTGATTTATTTCAATTACATAGTTTTGATTTCATCCTTTATTTTGGGGCATCTAAATTTTTTTCAGTTCTTTATATTTTCTAGATATTAGTCATCTGAACAATATTTGCCCTTCTGTATATCGTCTTTTCACTCTTTAGATAGTTTTCTTCACTAAACAGAAGCCTTTTAATCCAATGCAATCTGCTTTGTTGATTATTGACATTATTTCTTGTGCTATTAGGGTTCTGCTCAGAAAGTCAATGTCTATAACTGTGTCTTCAAGGTTTTACCTATTTTATCTTTCAGCAGACTCAGTGTTTCTGTTTTTATGTATAAGACTTTAATTCATTCTTTTTTGTTTTATTACAAGGTAAGGGATTTACCTCTCTCTCTCTCTCTCTCTATATATATATATATATATATATTTATTTATTTATTTACCGGGAATTGAACTCACAACCTAGCACCTGCCAGGCAGGCGCTTAGGCCACTGCGCTAAATCCCCAGCCATATATTTTGAGACAGGGTCTCACTATGCAGTTCAGGTTGGCCTTGAACTCATTTTGTGGCCCAGGTTTGTCTCAAACTCACAGCGATCCTCCTGCCTCAGCTTCCCAAGTGCTGGCATTAAAGATGTGCACCACCACGCCCAGCTTCCATATTTCTTCTTTTGTGAATGAATAATCAGTCATGCCACCACCATTGTTAATGAAATTATCTTTTCTCCAGCATCTTTTAGGCACTTTGTCAAAGATCAGATGAATAAAGGTGTATTAGGCTATCTCTGTGTCTTCTATTCTATTTTGTTGGCCCGCATGTCTATTTCTATGCCAGTACCATCTTGTTTTTACTGTTGTACCTTTGTATTATGACTTTGAAATCTAGGGTTATAATGGCTCATGCATTGTCCTTTTTGCTCAAGATTACTTTGACTATTCTGATTCCATATAAATTTAAAAAAAATTTTTCTAATTCTGTGAAGAATGATTTTTTTTGAAATATAGTCATTATGATAATGCTGTTTCTGCATATCCATGAACAGAGAATGTTTTTGCATGTTCTTTTATTTTCTTACTATTTATTTACTTATTTTTGTCTTTTTGAGACAAGGTCTTGCTATGCAGTTGGACTGGCCTTGAACTCAGTTTGTAGCCAGACTAGTCTCAAACTCACAATGGTCTTACTGCCTCACCCTCCCAAGTTCTGGGGTTACAGGCATGTGCCACCACTCCCAACATTTTATTCTATTTTTAAATGAACTCTTCAATCTCTTTCATTATAGCATATAGATAGATAGATAGATAGATAGATAGATAGATAGATATGCATGTGTGTGTAATAGAAGTGTGTCATCTCCTTAGTTAAATTTCTGGATATTTAATTATATTTTTGAAGTTACTGTGAGACTGCTTTTCTAAATTTTCCACTGCGAGTTCATTCCTGATGTTCAAAAATACATTTTTTGGTGTGTGTGTTGTTTTTTGATCCTGCCATTTTGCTGAAATTTTAAATTAGTTTCCAGAGTTTTCTCATGGAGTTTCTCAGTCCTCCATGTGAAGAAGCAAGTCATCTGGAATAAGGAGAGTTTGGTTTCTGCCTTTCCTATTTGTACAAATTTTATTTCTTTTTCTTGTGTGATTACTCTGGCTAAATTTTTTTGAGTACACTAATGAGCAGGAGTAGTGAGAGTGTACTTCTTTCTCTTCTTCCTGACTTTAATGGGAATGTTTTCAAATTTTCCTCTTTTACAATGATGTTGTAAGTGGACTTGTCATGAATATCGTCTATCAGTTTGAGGTACAGTCCTCCCATAACTATCTTTTTAAGACTTTTTTTTTTATCATGAATAGATGTTGGATTTTCTCAAGGGCTTTTTTCTGCACCTATGTCAATGATTATGCAATTTTTATCCTTACTTCTATTTATGTGATGCACTACGTGTATTATTTATGTATGTTGAAACATTTTTGCAACTCTAGGATGAAGCTGACATGGTCATGGTGTGAGATCTTTTTAATGATTTGTTGCATTGTATTTGTAATAATCATATTAAGGATTTTAGCATTTATGTTCATTAAGAAAATTGGCTTGTTTTTTAATTTATTGTCTGATTTTGTGTGGTTTTGGTATAAAGGCTACACTGGCTTCAAGGAATGGATGTAATACTGTTACTTTCTTTTCAACTTCATGGAAGTATAGGGATATTGGTATTAGTTCTTTTCTGAAGTTTTGTTGAAATTCAGTGGTGCATAAATTGAGTCCTGAGTTTTTATCATTTGGTAGAATATTTTATAACTGCCTCATTTATTTTTTGCCTATTATTGGTTTAATCAGTTTTTATGTCTTCTTGTTTCAGTCATCATAATAATTTGTCTAAGACTTTATCCATTTTTCAAAATTCTCTGATTTATTGGAATACAAATTTCAAAGATTTTTTAACCTGCATTTCAAGAGTAACCACTGTGATCTAGGTTTCCTCATTTCTAATTGTATTGATATAGCTCTTTCCTATGAGTTTATCAATCTTATTTATTCTTTCAAACTACCAAATCTTTGATTTATTGATCATTTGTGTTTTTTCTCAATTTCATTAATTTCTATTCTGATGTGTATAATTTCTATTCTTCCACAAGATTTGGGTTGCTCTTATTTTTGTAAGACATTGAGTTGCATAATTAGGTTCTTTCTTTCTCTTTTTTTTTTTTTGTACCGGGAATTGAAATCAGGACCTTGTGCTTTCCAGGCAGGTGCTGTACCACTGAGGTATATCCCTGGCCCCAATCAGGTTATTTCTTTAGATTCACTCTATTATTGTAACATAGGCATTCACAGCTGAAATTTTTCCTCCCAGAATTGCTTCATGTTCCATAGATTTTGGTACATTACACGCTCACTGTTACTTAGTTCTAGAAACTTTTTAATTTCTTCCCTTCTTTCTTCTGTGACCATTGATTATTCAAGAATATAATATTTAATGTCCATGAGTTTGCACAGTTTATGTGGTTTCATTTGCTGTTGACTTCTATTTACATTCTATGATCTGATAGGATACAAGAGACTTTTTCAATTGTTTAGCATTTATTCAAAGTTGCTTTATGGCCTAAGCTAGCGCCTATATTTGAGAAAGTTCCATATGTTGCTGAGAAAAGTATGGGTTTTGCTGCTGTTATATAAACATTCTGTCGACAAAAGTGAAGTCCATTTATTCAATGCTGTTCAACTATGTTATTTGTTTACTAATGTTTGGTCTGGATGATCTATCTACTTTTGAAAGTGGAATAGTGAATGGACTTGTAGGTCCAGTTTTATGAATTTGGACAAATCTTTATTTGGTGCATATATTTTCACGGTTGGTATAATTTCTTATTGAATTTTTATCTTCTTCAGTAGGAAATTTCCCTTATTTTCTCTTCTGATCAGTTTTGACTTTAAGTGTATTCTGTCTGAAATATCCTTGCTTTTTTTTTCAGGTTGTTGCACGAAGTATAATTCTCTATCCTTTCACGGTTAGACTTCGTGTCATCTTGTAGATGGCCTGCATCTCCTGCAGACAACCCAGAGATGGATTGTTTTTAATACAACCTGCCACTCTAGATATTTTGATTGAGATTTTAAGACTATTCACATTAAGTATTTTTGAAAAAATTTACTAAATCTTGTCACTATATTTTTCCAGTGCCAATTCCTTTAACTTTCCCATTTTGTTTTACTATTCTTTAAATTAGATACATTCTTTTCTTTTGTTACTTTGATGTTAGTTTTGCTATCTTTGTCTAGATTTCTTTTCATTAATTTCAGGAATGCTGATTTGTTGATCATGAATTACTTTAGATTGTCTTTATTTCTCTGTCAACTTGAAGAATAATTTTGGCGAATAAAGTAATCTAGACTGGCGATTGATTTTGAGCTTGCAAAACTTCACTTTTAAGCTCTCCTGGCCATTAAGGTTTCTGTTGAAAAACTTGCTGCTATACTAATAGACTTGCCTTTATAAAATACTTGATTTTTAGCTCACAGCTTTTAGTATTTTTTATATTGAATTTCTGAAATTTTTAGTGAAATACGTCATGGAAATGATCATGTTTGATAAATATATGAAACACTTCATGAATTTGTATATTACCCTTCACAGGTCATGCTAGTCTTTTATGTATCATTTCATTTTTTAATGTATTTTGTGTGAAAGTATACACAGAACTGCCATTCTTATCACATCAACATAATAATGGGGATCATTCTATAACTTATCAATATAAAAGCTGACTTAATGTTTTAGTTGAGGTAATGTTCTCTTGGTTCTCTATTGTACTGTTACTCTTCCATTCAGGCATGGTGGCTGATGATTGAAATCATAGTACTCAGAAAGGCTGAGGCAGGAGGGTCACAAATTTCAACTCCGTCTGGGAAATTCAGCGAATCTGTTTCAAAGTCAGTCAATCAATCAATCAATCAAAATTACTAGGGATGTAACTCAGTGTGATGTTCTTGGGTTCAATTCCCAGTATTTTTCCTCTAAAATTTACTCTCCCTCTTTACCATACCCTTTGAAAAGAAGTCATCTTGCTCAGTTCATTAAAATGACTTTTCATAATTATTTGTTAAAAATATTTATCTATTTGAAAGTGATTTTAAGTAGAAGTGTTTGTGATATCTTCTATTCTAATTTTATTTAAATTGTTGTCTTCCAAAATTACTTATATTTATATGTACTATAATAGGTTAGTAATAACAGGTATTGTCTACATTGTTTCATGATAATGCATAAAATAGAAAGTATGTTTGTAATTCAAAACAACCTGATTTCACAGGATTTAAAAAAAAATGCTATTTTTGCTAACCACAATTGCAGTATGAGTCAGTATTATGAATTCACTTTTAGAATGCAGGGTTAGACAACATTTTTTGAAGAGTAATGGTAATCTGCCTCTAGTCTGTACTAATCAAACTATACCCATGAAACTACCTGGCTCACAATATTATTTAATCAATATGAATAATTGGTTGTAGGGAGCCTCGGGTAGGAGAAGTCTTATTTTTTTTTTTAAATTTCATCACAAAGTAGGAAGACAGCAACAATTATCAATATTTTGCATATGAATTCATTTTAAAACAGCAAATATTTCTTATGTATAAAATACACAATATTTAGATAATGTTTGCTACTGTTGATCAAATAAAGGAATAAATTTGCTAAAACTTTCTCAGATTTCATTTTTAATATGGTGAATATAAACACAGATAACTCAGAAATTGTCTTTGAGCTCTTCAGCAACTTTAAAAGGGTAAGGAATCCTAAGTTTCACAAGCCTGAGAACTACTTGCTTAAGAAAACCAAACAGAAGAGCAATGAGGCCACCACAGTTGTCATACAGTGCTTGAGAGTACTTTGAATGTCATTTTTTCACCTGCTCAGCATTCCATCACTGTTTTCCTGATAAAAGAACACGAATTTTCCTTTGAAGAGCCACACAGCATTTCTGTTTTAATTGGCACATATAACAACTAATGACAATGATAGATATTCTATCACAGTATAGTCAATAATAAGGACATCATATAAGCACATATTTTCTGCCAGCTAGAGTAATGAATCAAAATTAGGTAAAACCCAATAAAGTTTTAGATTTTTTCAGGAAGCACTGGAAAAGAGGCAAATTCTTTCCATGGAGATGATAATCTCTTAGGCTCTTTGGCTGTGACTGCAGGTTGGCGTATCATCAACATTTAGAGACAACTTTTCTCAAAGCAAAGCATTTCAAAGGAAAAGGGAGAAGTGGAAGGACATACAACTCATATTATTTTTACAGTTTTTTGACACTGTTACTTTCTTATTTGCTAATAGCCTCATTAATATTTCACCACAGATAATGAGAATCACATTTGTATAGCTATATTCTTAATATGAGGAAAACTTTCTGAGAGTTAATTTTGTCTCAGCAATGGTTCAAGCTGTCCCATAAAATTTAATATTTGAACTGCCAAGAACATAAGAAAAAGATCAATACCTTGCTTTAAGAGAAAAGAAATAAAGATGGACGGTTCTTATTTCTGCACACCTAACTAGTGGTAGATTGATGACAAAGTTCAATATTACTATATTTATAAACATCAGATGACTATTTTTTATTAAGAGTATGGAAATCTGATAATAGAGAGACACTACCAAAGTGGAATAAAAGTGGAGCTATTATAGAAGAGACAAGAAATAATTGCAAGAGGAAAAGGGTAAGGGAGAATTGGGGAGATGGAAATGATCAAAATATGTTAAGTGCCTGTAGAAATATATCCAATGAGATCCACTGTTCTATACAACTAATATGTACTAATTAAAACACAATTTGAAGGATGTTGATGAACTGAGTAGTATAATGATAGAGATTTACATGCATTCAGAATTATGTAAATGATGTCATGATTACACAGGTTTGTAATCTTAACTCTCTGAGTAGCTGAACCAAGAATATGGCGAGCTCAACCCCAGCCTGGACAACTTAGCAAGACTTTGTCCCAACAATAAATAACAAGAAAAAGACTGAGAATGCAGCTCAGTGTGAAGCCCCTAGGTTCAATTCTTAGTACTTGAGGGGAAAAGAAAAAGGCTATAGATGTAGCTGAGCCTAGTGGTAATACTGCTCAGTAAGATAATTCCCCTGGGTTTCATCCCCAGGAAACATAAAAGGAAAGAAAGAAGAGGAGCGGAGAGGCAAGAAGGGGGAAAGTGACCAAGGGAGAGAGACAGAGAGGGAGAAGGGGGAGGAAGAGAGGAGAAGGAACAAGGAATAAAGGGAGGGTGATTGCATATCAAAATCATATCAAAAAGAAAAAATGATGTGGGATGGACAAAGAACATTACAGTGTCAATTGTTTTTGTCAGTACAAATGAGAATTACAATATAATGATAATAGTTTAGCAGTTGATTTTTGCTGAGTTCTACCTAAACTGAATTTTACGCTATTTCTTTTTTTCATTGAAAATTTATTTCTAGGGATTATTTTAAAGAAAATATTTAGATTGGACTGTATACATGTGCGCATTTACGTGTGTGAGCTGTTTCATAGAGTATATACTATAATACTATTTTAGAATATTTAGCAGTGTTTTTTTAGTTCATGCTCTTTATCAACTCATATTTTCCAAAACATAAGGTTTTCTTTTACTTAGAAAGGTAACATTAATTTTTTAGTGTACTATTTCAATGTGTACTGCTTTATTTATTTTTATTTTTTATTTTTTTTGCGGCACCAGGGATTGAGCTCACAACCTCGCGCCTGCCTGACAGGCGCGTAAGCCGCCGAGCCAAACTCCTGGCCCTGGTTTTTTGAGGCAGAGTCGCACTGCGCAGCTTAGGCCGGCCTTGCGCTCGCGTTGTAGCTCAAGCCGGCCTCGAACTCACAACGCTCCGCCTACCTCAGCCTCCTGAGTGCTGGGATTAAAGGCGTGCGCCACCACGCCCGGCTATTGTGTACTGCTTTAAATTCAACACATTTAACTCATTTTATAGTGTATATCCATGAATGTTATATATTGCCTGGCTAATCTATATAGTATTTTGAAGACTTTCACATGTACTCAGAAACATTATTGCTGTAGAAATTATTTTGTTTATATTGTACTGCCTTGACTTTTCCCCATATGCTCACTGATTGAAATATAATTTTCTACAAAATACAAAAGAAACTAATTTGTCCTTTGATAAGTACATGTTTCTTCCTTGTTATCATTTCATGTGTCTTCAATGCACTGAAATTAAATTAGCTCTGTCTCTTAGAAGGACTTCAATTCTTCAGGAAAGTCCACCATACACAATTTTTCCACTCACTAAAATATAGTTAACCTGTAAGTACTAGTATGCTAATCTACAAAAAGTAAAGGCATTTTCTATTTGGAAACATAATAAACAGCAAATTTAATGAAATGAGAAAATAAAACTTAATACTTTGGGGCACAAATTTAATTTATTTCAGGTTTACCTAGCAGTGCTGTAATTCTATTGATGAAAGATGAAGCTCAACTTTGAAAATACAGTTAGAACAAATCAAATTGAGAAAAAGTAATTTAGGTGAAAGAAATAGAAAGTGAAAAAATGTTGATTCTCTGTATTTGGCTTTCTTTTCCATTTATAGCAGTTCTCAAACTTTGGGATCATTTGGGAATTTATTAAATATTCATGTACCTGAGCTATTCAAAGAAACATTCTGATTTTGTTTTGCTCAAGGCCTAGGAATCTGCACTGGTGACAAACACAGCAGGGAGATCTGATGCAGATAACTCAAATGTTATGTTCACTAAAAAAGGAAAATCTATACAATCAATATAGGTATAAATTATGTATAGCTGTTTTCTGCTTCCAAAAGAGGGAGTAAAAGAAATTGAGAAAATAATTTCCCAAACAAACATCAATTCTATTTACCTGATTTGCTCTATTCCTCAGTGAAAATACATGAAGCAAATAAGATGAATGAAAAATAGAGAGAGAAAGAGGGAGAGAGAAATTAAAAAAACACAGTGAAATATTAAACACCTTTTTCCTCATCTTAGTGACTTCTGTGTAGGGTTAAACCTCTTAAAGAGTGCAATTGTACTATAATTGATTTTATTCGTAACAAAACAACAAATCCTCTTGGGGAAAAACAAAGGAAAGTGAGATTAGCTAAGGAAACAAAAAATTCTATTTCAATGATTAAAATTTATGCCTCAGGAATTAAGCAGGCTTGATGCTTTCCCGGATTTACAGCATTTCATTTGTTACTGCCATTAGCTTTAACTGCTTTGGGAAAATTTAACAACAGAGCTATAGCATGGCTTACAACCATCATGAGCTTCAAGGATTCAAGAGCATGCGAACGTTTCCTTCGAAACTCTGCTTTAATAGGATTACATGGATAGCTTCTTTGAATATTTATTCTCTCTACAAATCTGGTAGGTTGCAGCTTAATGACATATTTAAAATGTTTTCATCTTATGGTTGAGGACAATGACACCTAGAAACATTTATGTGTTTTAAAAGAAATAAATCACAAGCTTCAAAAACTTTCTAGAAAATAGAATGCTAGTTCTAATATGCACAGTGCCATCTTCATTTAACACAGTGAAAGCCAGAATTTATTCAATAATATCATTATACATCAGTTCAGCAGTGAATTTGGAAAAATGAGTGTAAAAACAATCATCCAGTATAAAGCTAAAGTTGCTCCTTAAGTTTTCAAACATTTGCTATGAAACATTTTTCGCTTCTGAAAAGACAATTATGATACGCAGGAGAAATGATATCTTTCTTCCAGCTCTCATGCATAAAAAATAAACTGCCAATACATAATTAATGCAAATAATAAAACGGGAAACAGGATCTTAGGCCTTGTTCAGATAATGCCAATCATCTGAATTGCACATGTTCTAACAATTTTTATTGGATAGATTGGATTTTGACTCAATTTCATTAATATCTTCCTGCTTGAATGTTTTTAATTTAAAAGTCATGATATGATGAAAATTAAGGTATTTTAAATGTGTATATATAATTTTAGAGACACAAAACTTTCTTGCTTGAGTTTATTATCAGCCTGGAGATGACTTGAATAAATGTAACTAATGAACAAAGTAGAAGTTAATGTGAATCTGCATGTACTCATCACATTCCTGAAGGACACTTATTCAACGCTCATTGTCAAACTAATTGGAAGTCATGGTAGGGTGATATTATTAGAAGTAAGGCTAATATTGCCATAACATTTATTCCAATTTCATTAATTCCATAATGAAGAAATATCTGAATAGTTTTTATTTATAAATAGTGCATTTTTATTATATGACTCAAATGAAATTCATAGAAAATTAAATACAATTTGAATTATTATTATATCTTTATTCCCTTATAACTGAAATCCTCATAATTAGGAACAGCAATTAACATTTATAATGTCAATAAAGTCAATAAAACAGATTACAATTTTTAAATTTTGCAAATAATTGCACGTGCTTGTTTTGCCTTTTTCCTTTTACTAAAGTGGATTTTGAGAAGAGACATTCGATCATTTATTTAACCAACTTGAAGTGTCCACTTGTTATGGTTTATGTCATAAATTCTCTCCCAAATGCCTCCCTTGTTTGAAACGTAATCAGACTGTGGGGGCGCTGTAGTCATCCATGGGATCAGTGGGTTTACGCACAGGTGAATCCAGTGTTGAACGTGCTGTCAGGAGAGAGGGGCCAGTCAGGGGAAGTGGGTCGCTGACTGTGTGTCCTAGAGGGCTGTACTCTGTCGTCGCTGTCCTTGACTCTTCCTTTCCCTTCCTGGCCACTATGATGGAAGCAGCTTTCCTCTTCAGTGGATTATTTCACCAGGTGCCTTTTGGCCTGGAGCAAGCTGACAATGGACTCAAATTGCAAACAAAAATAGACTTCTCTTTAAATTGTAGGTGTAGAGTACTGTGTCCCAGTAGTGAAAAACGACTACAATATCAACTGTCTTCAGATTCCTTACTGCTAAACAAACATCTCAAACTATCAATATTTTAAAACAATTTTTCCCCCTGTCTCAGAACACAACATTCACTTCTGGTTATCTGGGACTGCTGTAACTCTTCTCATTAGGCATGGCACTGTTCCACAATTAACCCATTTTAAGAGCAAGACTAAAAGGTAGGATAATAGTTATGGCATGTTTATTCTTTTTAGTAGTGGGAACTAACAGGAGATTAAATCAAACCCTACAATCACTTTTAAAGCTTCATCTCAGATGAAACGTATGCCAAATTCACTTACATTCTGTTAAGCAAAATGTCACTGATTGAGCCCAATCTGATAGAATGGGATATGTACTTCTAAGGTGAGGGAGACAAAATGTGTGGATGTTTATTTGTGGGTAATAACAAATCTATTATATCACTGTAGTCTCCTTTATATAGCTATCACTCTCAAGGAAGTTTCAGTAAATAGCTAGTGGTTTACATTTAAAGCAAATATGTATTATTGAAATAATCCTTCCTTTTGGTTCATTGTGTCATATTATTTTTATTATGGATATTTTTATTACAAAAAATTTGTTCTTCCTTGTGTTTTTATTATATATATATAAATAATTTATACATAAACCAATAAATAGAATATATAAATATATAAAAACATATATAATATATAATCTATATATTACATATACTTTTTATATATAATATATATGGATGTTAAAATTCTACTACAAATACTTTCTGTTGCCAATTCAGATTGTGTTTTCATGAATTATTCTGGCCTTACTCTGAAATTTTTGTTTTATTACATTTTTCTGTTTCCCCACTCACACACAAATTTTTATTATGTCAGATGGAAAACTATTTTTGCACTAAAATATTAATAGAGATAATCCCTATGTAATGAGATTTGGAGAAGCTTTGTCGTCTTCCCTGTACACGCCTGTTTTATGTGTACATTTCTCTCCATCAGCACCATACTGGCAAATATTTAAGACCTTGTTCCTCAAAAATGAAAGGCCTAATTTGTTCAATTGTTTGTTTCTTTGGTAATAAAAATTTCCACCACAGCCACCTCTAAGCCAAAATGATGATGTTACTCAATCAGTGTTAGCAGGAAACATGCATTATTGATACTCAAGTTGCTGTGTTTCAACACAACTACTACTGTATTGACTGCACTGATTATAAAAATGAACTCATCATTTTAGAATGAATGGATATTTCCCTTGATAGCATTTGGACATGATAGAACTCCATGGAGAATGGGAAATTACTGAAATAGAATACAGAAATAACTTGGATGAATTGTACTAGTTTTTTACATGTTATACTTGAAATCTAATGTATTTTACGTGATGGATTAGATTGACTTTTACGGCAGTTGAATGTTTAGTAATTCACAGTGCTCTCAGAATTCTGAGAACAAAAACCCTGTGCAATAACCCACCACGCTTAAACTGAAGCACAAGACCTTTACAGTCAAAGCATACTCTCTTTTTATCAATATAATAAGCAGAAATAATATTGTAAAACATTAGTATCCTTATTTTTATTAAACAAAAATATGAAATATTCTTTTTAAAAAATCACAATCCCATTACAACATCTGATAAAGGGAAAACTGAAAGCAAAAATAGGTTTGAAAAGCAAAACCTTCAAAATAAATGCTATAACCTCACAAAGCTAACATTAGGGTAATTCTGAGTTTAATTCCAAAAGAAATAAAACATCATAAACTAGATTAAACAGATGAATTTCTCCTTTACTGTGTGTTTTCACTTTTTTCTTTCCATACATTTTTAGGGACTAGATATTAAAACATGGAAGGAAATCACTAACTGTAAAAGGCAAATTGCAGTTTTATCGGATTTGCTAAATGAGTTATATCAATCTTTTGCTAATATGTCAGACTTACTTTAATAAAAGTAGAGTGTTTCAGTGATGGAAAACTAGATAAAGAACCAAGGAGTCAGTTTTATCTCCTAAGTAGAAACATCATGGAACCCCTAAAGTAGAAGTTTAGCTATTTGCAGTCATTTGCAAATTAAAAAGAGATAAGTATCAGAAAATGATAAGAACAAATATTCTTCCCTGAAGGTAGATATATTTACAAAACTGTGACTGCCCTACTCAGGAATGGAAGTATAATCAGTCATTATATTCAAAATAATCTAGACTCTCAGACTTGAGAGAACCTATAGAAACAGGAAGTGAGTTTGGAAAAATTTGATATATACTGTATACAAATTTGAGTAATGAGAATGGCAAATCAGGACGGTCCAAGTAACTACTTAAGGGACCTGAAGAGAGGAAAGAGATAATTTATTTCAAATATATATTTGTTCATCGAAAATTTTATAATTCATAGAATCATATTTATGTTTACTGAAATCATGTATGCAATTGCAATGTTTTGAAACAAACTTCAGGTTGTTCTGCTACTGAAGTCTTTCACATATTGTTATTGGTGCTATGACCAATCTGTGGTCACTCAAAACTGGGAAGAAACTTCTTGAGGGTACCAGTAGACTAGCAGATAGCCACCTCCATGACAGAAGCATGCACAAGGACTTGCATTATTTCTATACCCTCATCCCATTGTTTTTACAGACTTGAAATACAAGAGTTATCTAGGTATATTTACATATACTCTTCAAGAAAACTAAGAAGAATTTACCAGAGAATTTTCTGACCAAGTTTCTTTTAAAACAGACATAGGTTTCAGAGGCAAAAGGTGATATAAAAAATTGAAATTGCAGGTGCAAAATAAGGACGTATGACATGAAAAAATATATTAGAAACATCTTTCTTGTACTCTAACAATGTAATACCAATAATCCTAATACTGAGCAAAATCCCGAAGCTGGCAAAGGTTTGTTCCTACTGCTTTTTCATAACCACATAGCCCTGTTGATATTTGTTGCTGACTGAAAACCTATTCTGTGTTTCATTCATTTAATACACGGCTTCCAACTGTGACTAGGAATGGGCGTTGAATAGTAAACATTCTATCATGGAATTGTGAGGTCACTTGAATGAAAGATACACAAAGACTCAAGCCTAAAATGTGGCCTGGGACCTTGTTCTGTTATTATTCAATTAACACATTCTATTGGCTGCACTTTGATTAATAGTCTGTAACAACAAAATCTGTATCTATTTTTTTTTCACTATTTAATCACGTCTACCCTGTATGGTGTATGACCTATAGTCAGATATATAATCAGATATATAAAAGAGTGGCGTCTAAGAAGTCTTCTAACCCTAATCATAAATATTTTGAGAATTTTTTCTTAGCATTAGTGATACAAATAAATCTAGATAATTAAAATCTATTACATAATTTTAGCAAATGCAATCATTTTGTACTATAAATATATACTAATCAAATTAAAATTTAAAAATAAATATAATGCCAATAAAGATTAAGCTTATAATCAGAAAAAGTATCTATCACTGCTGTGCTCTGTCACAGCAGAGCTTGATATGAGGGCATATAGAAAATACTACATCTGATAAAGTGAATGTTCATTTTATTTTTAGACCAAGTATTTTATTTCAGAGTCACAAGCATATAAAGAGAATCTAGGAAATTCTCATGTAGTTGGAAAACAGCTAGAGGATTAGAACATTACTGAGCTCTGCAGGATAACAAATGATAGCCCTGAGGGTATAACTGAAAGTGAATCCACAATACCTCAGACAACTTCTACAGCAACATAGGACAGAAAAGGAAGTTGAGATTATATTTAATGTACTCTTATGGGAAAAGTACACAGGGATGTGTGACATGGATAATTAAGGCCAATGAAAATCTGAAATTGGTAGAAAGAACATAATAGCTAAGAGAGGGTCTCATGACAATGGAGAAAAAAGAAATTAGAGTAAGATTATGCTTTGAGAACATAAACTTGTGTTACTGAGGCCCACTACGAAGTTTATGGGCTGCAGAGATAATATCATCAGATGAATTTTAAACTGTTTGACTCAGGAGATAAATAAAGACCTTAAATTGTTCATTGTGCTTGGTACTGCCTATGGCTTTGGGAGAGATCAATAAGAGAAGCAAACAACCAGGAAAAGAATCAGTAGGGTTGTTAAGGAGTCTAAGTAGAACATTAGTGACAGATAATGTTGATAGTTTTGTATAAAAGCTGAAGAAAAGTTTAGCCTCCACTTTTAGTAAAAATACCAACGTGGAATGCTTGGAAAATACTGTGGCATCTCTTGTGTTCAGCATATTTAATCTCTTTTCAAAAGACAATTAGGTATAAATTGTATGAGAGTAAAAATGTCTTAGCTATAATTGTTGAAAATGTTGGAATAAAGAACATCAGGGCACTGGCTGGTTCACCACCATAAACATCCATGAAAGAATAATGAGCTCAAGGTCTTTCTCCCACTGGCTTCAGTTCTGCAACTGAAACATTGCTCCTGTGATGGCTGGCAGCTGATTCAGGCTGCTGATTGCTGAATTTCCCATAAGAAAAGGGATGCCTAGTGGGCTGTTGGATTCGCAGGAGCCAACCATGCCAAGAACATTTTGATTCTACAGAGGGAAATGAATGAAATATGGATTTTAAAATATTTAACTCATGTCAAATAAAGCCAAATGATTTACATACACTCATGAAATGTTGGTCTAAGTTACCACAAAAGACAGGTGAAGATATCACCATTCCCAGAAGCAAAATTGAAAAATTTAAGAAGTACATTTGTATAATTGCAAGGGAATTGAAATAATTTTTCCTCATAACTGAAAATTTTCTTGCTTTCTGGTGTCTGTTCTCACCATTTGAAACACTTCCGTTTTTATTCATTTGGCTCTCAGTTCTTCACAAAAAGAACTCTCCTCTAGGTCTCTAATTACGCCAAGGGCTGTTTCTAATTCTTATCTTCCTTTCCTTTTTTTTTTCCTTTGTTGTTTAATATAACGACAGTTGATGGCTCCCTTCTTCATGAAACATATTAGCATAGATTGAGAAAAAAACATAACCTCTTTTGAACATTTTCCTGAACCAGTCTTCCTCTGACTCTTTTGCTGACTGTTATTCAAGTCTAACTTCGGACTTTGGAGTATCTCATGGCTTAGTTCTTGAAAATATAGAAAGTTTGACTTCAAAAGGTTAAATTTAGAATTTTTCACTTCTTAAATGGTGAAACCAAAACTGAATCAAAACATAATCAACAGAAAATATTCTTTGATTTTTGCACTTCAATTTTTCCGTGGATTTATGATATGTGTTGGAATGCTCACCAGCCATGTAAGACAGCAATGGAGAGCCACAGCTCCCAGCCATGTGGCCATGAATGTAAAAAATTGACCCTCACTACAGTGGTCTGTTTTGCTAAGATAGAAGATCCTGTAGATTAAGTGCATTAAATGTATTTTTAATTTATAGTATTTTCAACTGATGATGTGTTATCAGGATGTTATCCTACATACATTGAGGGTGACCTATATTCTGCCTACATATATGCCTGAGGGTATTCTAACTAGTAAAATGGCATTAAAAAACATCTACTTTCTGGCCACTCATAAAATATGTACTTTAGATTGTGTCCCTGAACTCTAGGCTTGAATGTCCAATTCCTTAATTCACTTTGTGTCTCAAAGGTAACACTTGTCTATCTGAATGAGATATCTGGTATGTTCATGGTCTTTCCCATCACAGTAAGTAGCTCCATATTTTGTTTTTGATTGCTCAGGTTATTAAATTTAATGCCATTGTTGATTCCTGTGTATATCTCACCATCTACTTTCAATGCAAATATTCAAAATATACTTGGGATCTAATTAATTCTCACCACTTCCTTTCTGATACCCTGGCCCATCTCCCCATTGCCTCTTGCCCAGATAAAAGCAAGTCTTCCAGTAGGTTTTCTTATGCCACCTTGGTCTCCCTTCAGCTGGTTCTTAGAATAGCAGTCAAAAGACCTACAGTGAAAAACACTACGGTTATACTGTTCCTTTGATCAAAACTTCCCAGCCCTTCTCAACTATTTCAGTGCAAAAGATACTATCTTGTGTATATTTGACAGCATACTGCCAACTTTGCCCTATTATTACTTGGTTCTAGAGTTGTATAGGCCACCTTATTTTTACCCAAATGCTCCAAACTCAGGGAATACAAATCAGCTGTTCATTTGTCCAAATTATTTTGCAAAACTATTTCTATGGCCTGAATCTCCCAGTTCCTCAGTTCCCAGTTTAGAAAGTTCTTTTGGCATTATCACATATATAGACATAGATAGTTAGATAAAGTGGTACTTCCATTACACTTTGGACATTAAATAGAATATATATCCTCATATTTACTTCTTCAGTATCCTTAACCCTAAAATTAAACTTTGAGAAGACAAGGTAATTTTTCCCCTTAGAACCAAAGGTACTGACTAGTACATAATCAAATCTACATGTGTTTATTTAATGAGTGAATGAATGAACATGTATGCAGTGTAAGAGTAAAAATACTCCCCTTCTTTGTCTTTTGTTTTTTAGTTTCATACTAACAACTTGTAAATTAAAAGGTAATATTTAGCTCATTAAGTGTATCATTTATAAAAAAGAAAAAATGTGTAAAAAATAACAAATGAATCATCACTTTGCATTCTACTTACGTAGGCATTAGAACATCATCTCTATTTTAGAGTATCTTGTATTCCTTCTTTAATTTAAACTCCCCTGTTTGAATTACTACTGTGATTTGCATGTGTCAAAGTCACTTGTTTTACTTCATAGTCTAATATATACAGTTAAATTTCAAAGAAAAACATTATAGTTCTCATGTTTCTGCTCTATGTCAGTGGAATCATGACACGATTTTCTTCACCTTCCAAAAGTAAGGTAATATTACTTCTATCATAATGTATTTGTAAAGCAACCAAAAAGATCAGCATAAAATTATAACAAAGGAAAAAATACCAGATCCTACATTTGGTTAAGAAGAGCTTTTAGGAGAACCTTTCTACAACTCATTGCCCCAGTGGAAATTCTAGTTTTATTATTCTTATCTCTATATCTTCATATTAAGTACTTAACTTCTTTCTGGCTTAGTATTGCCATCTGTGAAGGGGAACCAATAATTATGACTATCTCACATGGTTAACATTGAGGACTAAGTATGCATATGTAGGTAAGGAGTTTAGAGCAAACCTTGGGATGTTATAAATATTACATAATGACCCACCTTTAGTAGCTCTTTGTTTCCTCGCTTTACTATCTGCCATTTAGTTTATTTTCTTCTTTCTTTCTTTCTTTCTTTCTTTCTTTCTTTCTTTCTTTCTTTCTTTTTCTTTTTCTTTTTTTAAAATTGGGTATTGAACCTAGGGTCTTTGCATTGAGCTATGTTCCTTCCTTCTTACTTTGCTTTTTTCTAAAGATGGGGACTCGCTAAGTGACTAAGTTGCACTGGCTGGGCTCAAACTTGCCATCCACCTGCCTCAGCACCCTAGAGTGTTGAAATTACAACTGTGTGCCGTCATCTCTGGCTCAGTTTCCATTCTTGTGTAGGTTTGCTGCTCCTAATACTTTATAGAATCATGTTCTGTAAAGACCATAACTTGTCCCCAAATATATTGAAATGCTTTACTGTATGTTGATAATAATACTCCATTCTTCTGAATCTACCTTACTGATTTTACTATTTGCCCTTTAACGTAACTTGTAAGATCATTTTTTTCTGTTTCAGCCCTTTGTTTTAATTGTTCATCAAATTTCTTCTTTATCACTGTCTCAGTCTCTCTTAATCTCTCTCTCTCCCTCTCCTCACACAATCATCTAGTGCTAAAGTTTTAACTCCTAACACGTATATTAAACATATATATTAAAAACATTCAAATTTGTATCTATCCTGCTCATTGCATTCATTTCCAGATGCCTGCTTGGGATCTCAGCATATAAGAACCTCAGGTTCTTCACATCTATCCCAAACTTGATCATCAAGCTGCACCACATTCTGTGTTCTGTCATGAGCAATTATATTATAAATTGCTTATTCTACATTGAATGATTTTGTACTTTTATTTGTGTGACTTATTCTGCATAGCTATGTTATTCTATATCCAAAACATCAGTCATGAAATGCTTTTCTATTGATTTATTAGAGACTTTATCACTGGTGCCTCCATCAACACCAGTGACTCTTCCTCTATGCTGTAGTAATATAAATACCAACTCATAGGTTACACAACTAGCACTAAAGCCCTCAGGAATTGTTTTTCTCATGATATTTTCCTACCAGTAATGTACCATTATTTTTACGTTCTCACAACTTCCTCTGAATCTTTGCTTTTGTTGCACAAGTAGACACATAGCTCACTGCGGTACTTCTAATATCATAAGCTCAAGTTTCTTTCTTCTGGTTTTTATTCTACTATGCCTAAAATATGGTACCTGTCTCCTCCACATCCTCTTGCATGGGTGTGCGCGAATTAAGTATTACTAACTCCATGAGAACAGGAGAAACTTTTATAAAGTTTTCAAAGTCTAATAATGCTCTGATTGGGAATACAATAACTATATTTATATAATCGTGCAAGGAGAAAATGGATTGATGCTCATAAAACTCTTTTGATAATCGGACAGTTTTAATTTAAAAGCAGGAAAGCAGGGATTAAAGTTAATGAGGGAGTGAGCCTCTGTGTAATTCTGTTAAACTGTTTAACACAAAAGCTAGTAGAAATATGGAAAAAGTGTACCAGAGGGAGCAATAGAAGAAAAAGTTGTAAATCAACCTATGAAAAAGAAAAGAGAAACACAAGAGTACCCTTTTAGAGGAAATGAGAATCACATAGTTTCATCATTTGATAGATTAAAGCAATCAAAGAGATGGAAATTGCCAAATGCAGTCATTTGATAGATTCAAGGAATCACAATAAAGACATAAAGGTAAATTTGTATTTCTCATGAGAGCAGTCAAAGTGGATTATTAGGTACTCCCATTGCTGTTAAATATTATGTTGACTTTAATTTTTCCCTAGGTGCCTGAAAATGTCTCTTTTCTGGGCATAGAAAGAGCAAAGTTACTTCTAGATCTTTTTTTCCAGAGTGCCTGAAACTCAAAACTGTATTACTCTCTAGGAGCGAATAGCCATTTTCAGACTTAGTAATTGCTACAGCAGCAATAAAATTTTCACTATCCACATGGAATAAATTGAGTGAAAGTTGAACAAAACTCTATGGTATCAGTAGTGGACTGGTAAGCAAAAAAAAACTTTCATTTTATTAATTCATTGATTTAATAACTATTATGTCTATTGTGGTACTACTTTAGTCTGTTACACGCATAGACTGTTAAAAATAAATTTTGTCAAAGGTTTAAATAATAAGTGATTTTTAAGATTTTCTTCATTCTTGAGATGCTTTAGTCTCTTCTCTGGGCTTTTCACAAAGAACTTTTAATATTGGCAATATATTGAAGTTCTTTTTATACCAATAATATCTGATACATTGAAATTCTTTTATATTACATATAAGATGTATTTAAATGGAATCAAAATATTTTAGTAAATTCTAATTACACTTTACTTAAAATTAGCTGGCATTATGTTAATAACTGTGATTTATATAGAATTCATAGGAAGCAGTTAAATAATACCCTCAGTTTCTACTGTAGCAGGGAAATATTGGTGATTAGAATTTAGAAAATCTTGCAGTATCAACAAGTATTGTACTGGAGGAAGATTTTATGAGGTTGTAGTTGTCCTGAGAGCAGTTTTTTGCTTTTCACAAGATAATGTAGAGTATAAAACCACTAACAGTACAGGGCAAAACAGAAACCATGAAGATAAACAGAATCACAGTGCAAAGGTTTAGAAGGAGCATAGTAATTTTAAGATAAAAGCACTACAATTACATGAATTTTTTTATCACAAAAAATTTCCTTCTCCATCTTCTTCTACTATACAAGGGGGGTTTCAGTGAAGAATATAAACTTTCATAACAAATAATAATGTAAACTCTATTTCACATTTCAAAATTGTTCATCTACAAAATGATTAGATTTTTTAGAATTCATAGGAAAAGTTTCATGGGCAGAGGCAATAATTCATACTCAGACTAACATGAACGAAGGAAATAATCAGATGATGATAAATATGCAATTATAAAATAGAAAGAAAATACATGTCAACTATATGGGAATAAATGTTTTACAAATACTTGCACAGAAGCATTAAAAATGTCCCTAGGTACCGTATTTTAAAATAAGTTTGATTAATGTTAAATGTTTTATCAGTATGGATCTTTACTACCAGATCCACAAATCAAATTATACCCTCTGTTAAGTACATTGAATTGAAAAATATTGATATTTTGACCAAGTCAATTTGATATAAGATTTTACTATCAAAATCTTACCCATCTAAGCAAGCAGATCCCACAGTCTCATATCCTGCGAAGGCTTTTCCCAATCAGCATGCTTTGCTTAATTTAGGTTCGAGCATATCATTATCTTTGGTAATAGATGCGGAGAGGATGAGTCTTTGTACTCCATATAAAGAAGTATACCTGCATATATGAGTACACTATTTATATGCTGTTATTTTTCTCATGAGTCTTTCTTATAACTATCCAATTAATTGTATGAACTTTTTACATGACCAGTGGAGGATTTGGCCCTCGTACAGATTTGAGCAAATCCACACTCTTTTTATATTTGCAATTGAAAGGATAATATGGCTAATATATTTTTAAACATATGGAATAAAAATTCCCAAATTAAACTGTATTCCTACTTCCTTGCTCATAAGTAAAGTTTAATTAGAATATCTATTTTTTCCAGTGTTTAACATCATTTGAAAGCATTTATATCTCTGCCATAGATTAGGAATCAATGCAAGGTATGAAATAGGTAAGTAACTGGTCCAAACTGAAGCAATTAGTACTAAGAGAACTCAGAAACAGGGACATCTGACATGAAATTAGTTGTTTTTAATCCACTGCTCAACATTTTCAGTCTTATGATTAAAAGTTACATATATAAGCTATCATACTATCCTTAATTTTATATGACATGAATTTTACACATAATTTTATAGAAAACAACGTACTTTCTGTGGTTTTCTAATATCTTCACGCTATTTCACCATATGTAATTTCACCATACAAAAGTTAATGTATGTAATGAGTGTAGTGATAACTCTTGATGATTGCCCCAAACTCTAGTGAATATCTTTGTATAAACCTCTTTGAATGTATATTTTTTTTGTAGGATAACTTTTTAGAAGGGCATTACTGTTTTAAAAATGTGTATAAATTTTAATTGATCCCTTCAAGTGCTTTATTTTCACACCTTTTTTCAGCCAAATTAGTTATTATTCTAATGTTTTACAAAGGTAAGGTTAAACAAAATTTCAAGAAAGTGGAGCCATTAAAAATATTGTAGTTTTTGTTTACTTGTAATTTCTTGACAGAGTTTGAGATTGAATACCCATTCGTATACATTGTAACAATTGTATTTTTCTTTCATTGAGTTAGCTGATGTGTGTTTCCAATTTAAAATAGTTCAAGTAAAGCTTTCTTATTGTTTAAGAAACTATATAATTTGCATGATTATCTATTTTCTTTTGTATACCCATAAATGTACATTGCTAATATTTTTCCCACCTAGTCTATCTTTCATCTTTATTTAATAAATGTTCTGTTAATCTATATTCTTATTGAGTTAAATTTGTCAATCATTCTTTTGTTTTCAAGGCACATATCTTTGTTTCTGTAGTGGGATATAAAAACTCTTCATGGTGATGCTAAGCAATGTAGGTGAATTTATTCACATTAAGTTGTTTGGGGGAGAATTTTGGATGGCACTCATCATCTGAGCAAACGAACCATGATGAGATGTCTCATGGTATATTCAAGGTGAATAGTAATCGTTTGATGTGCTAGAGTTTAAAATGTGGGGTAAACAGTGGCAGTAGATGAGGTTAAAAAAAAGGCAAGCAGAAGATAAATAAATGAGGGATGCATGACCAATAATACTGTACTTCAAAACATAATCTATAACAGGCAGGAACTACATGTGGAGATCCGGAAAAGTTCAATTTTCATCACACCAGAAGATTCTGACCATTTTCCGAACAACTTATATTTAAGTTGAAGTGATGGAACAAAAGACAATTACCCAAAACTAAAGTGTTAGTAATCAAAAGGAAAGTCAAATAAATAAATGTTCCTTTCTACAAACTTGACTGAATTTAAAAAGAAATAAAATCAAACAAAGAGCTCAGTCTTTATTTTTTCCATTCTTTATTCTACCACAAATTATAATTATCAAATGTCTTTAGGTCTTGATTTTGATGGTGATATATACAAATAAATTTCAAAAAATATATTTATTTAATAATAAAATGTACAAAGCTAAAATCACTGTTGAAAAAAATGTATATGAATATTTGGACAAATTATGTTTCTTCTACTTATAAAGTTTTGCATAAATTTATGTATTTGTATTTGCTTTACAAATAAAAGCATATACATTTATGGTAAATTTTTCTTTGATCTTTAATTTAAAGGAAACTAGAATTTGCTGGGCATGCTGGCGCACGCCTTTAATCCCAGCACTCGGTAGACTGAGGTAGGTGCAGCTTTGTGAGTTCGAGGCTGCTCGGGCTACATGAGCAAGGCTGGTCTGAACTACATAGTGAGATCCTGCCTTGAGAAAAGTAGGGCTGGCAGTTTGGCTCAGTGGCCTAAGCCCCTGCCTGGCAGGTGTGAGGTTGTCAGTTCAAACCCCAGTACCAACAAAATAAAAGGAAACTAGAATTTCCTAATTTTTAATGTATCTCAGATACTTACTTTTTACAGTACCTTTAATATGAAGACACAGTATGAAATAGGTTTTGCAATTATTTGGCAAGATGTAAAATAAAACTCATGGAAAACTGTAGTTATTGGATTTTAACTGAGAACTTCTTTTATAAAATAAATTTTTTGATCCAATCAAGACATTTGTTTACCTGAAATTTAAAAGTTAAACTTGATCATTCAAAATCTAATACATTCAACTAGGCATAGCAGTTAAAAATTCTAAATTATGCAATCTCATTTTCAGCTTCACAAGTGATCTTTTTACGTTTTCAAAAAGATATTTCTATCTCATTAAACATGTGAGCCTGTTGAGAATTTCAGTAATTGTAGTGTCCTTTTTCAAATTCACTAAGTAGAAAAGAAGTTAAGATGAACTTCATTATATTGTTATTTACAACTGGGGGAAAAAGACAGAAACACACACACAAAATTAATGAATTTGGCAATAACTTACAGCACAATATATGCAAACTAGAAGTTAATTGTATGTGAGCATGAATGGGGAATTTTCTACTTTGTTCTTAAATTGATTTCCGTGCGATTACTTATATTCTCTGAAACATTTACATAAAACAAACACAAACATATTATTAAGTGGCGATTTTTACTGACATTGTCTTTTTAATTCTTCAGGAGATAAATATCATCTACAGAATTAATATGACTTTACTTGAACTTGTAAAGTCATGTACCTGAAATTAACTTCATGACTTACAGCACTAAGTATACATGAGTGCTTACATCATTACTGACATTTTCGCCTTCTGAGTCTTCTCCTCTATGTTTGGCAGTTTGTGTCTCAATTTGATTGGTAGAGTGTCGGTTTTCTCCTTGTCATGAGGTGTATTCTAATTAAATGAAATTTACTGCACTAGAAATGAATAACAGCATGTAATGTTTTGTCTTAAAATAGATCATGCATAGCCTATGAACCAGAGGCATGTTTTAGAGCTTAACATTTTCTGCTTTAATTGATGACATTTATCTGAATTTTTTAATTTGCATGAAATATGCATAAATGTATCTTCCTTTTTAAGTAAACAGTTTTTATATTAATTTTAACTTGACCTGAATGATACTAATAAACTATTGCTGTATCTTGTAGCAGTTTAGTTTTACTTACATGAAATATTTTTCCATATTAATGGAGCTAGGTAGATACATTTTGTATTTAAAAGATGGAAACAATTTAAGCACTGTTTAGAGTTTCAGACTCTCTCCTAATGACTCTTTTCCCTTGACATATTTTTAAATAAATCTCTAATTAAAATCTTACCAGGATATGAGTTGGGTAAAGGAGAAACTAAAAATATAATTAAATTTAAGTCTAATAGCCATTCACCTTTTAAATATTGACCCCAGTAATTTAATTTTTAAATTTTTCTGACCTACTTATGTTATATTTTATGCTCACATAACATGGAATTTGAAACTGGGCATGGTGACACACATCTGTAATCTCAGCACTTCGGAGGCTGAGGCAGGAGGATCATTGTGAGTTTGAGACCAGTGTGGGCTACAAAGGGAGTTCAAGGCCAGACTAAACTGCATAGTGAGACCCTGTCTCAAAAAAATAGGACCGTGGATTTAGCTCAGTGGCTTAAATACCTGCCTGGCAGGTATGAGGTTGTGAGTTTGATCCCAGGTACCCCCCACTGAAAAAAAAAGCATGGTATTTGTTAACTAATAATGTAAATAATGATGTGAATATAAACTGCAATGCAGCAAAGTTATCTCATATTTTAATGGATTCAGGAACAATGGAAATCATGAAAGGCCCTTTTTATACTCATTTATGGTCCAGACACAGAAAGAATTACAGAAATAGTAAGGAAGGGGGTTGATTTATGCCATCTCCCTTCCATCCAGTTCAAAAATAGAGAGGTACATTTATTTGTTGAATCAAACGTGAACATTTTTCTCAGCATTTCAACTGAGAAGGATGCAAATATTATTGAAATCTGTACTTTGGAGTAAGTAAACAAAACTATAGATGGCATTGGAAAAACAACTTAAGCGAGATAGAACAAATATTATCAGAATGCTCAAGGAAAGGGAATTTCAGGCAATACAAAAGGAAAAAGCAGGATGAAGGTAACACTTGGAGTGATCTTCAATGAACAGTAAGACATTTAAGCATGTTTAGCTAGTGAAATGTATCAAATCAAGAGAGAACAATTCTTTAATATTAAAAACAAAGTTGAGCCCCAAATAAGTAGATGGAAACAAAACACTGGTGAGAGAAATGTTAGAGATAAAGCAAAGAAAATGATTACTAGCTAGCGAAAAGTTCCTCAGCATATAAATTTGAGTATTAATCACAGCACTAGGGGATAAAATTATTCTTTGACATGAGTAAAGGGATTCCACCTTCCATTTTACAACAAAAATGTCTAAGTCATCTATTTTCACATCTCTCGATCAAGAGACAAGAACAGCTGAGGAAATAAAAAGTCAAGAAGGTAGAACTCTCCACTGAACAGATGAAATTTTCCCAAAATAAATATTATTTTCATTCATTCAGAAAAGATTAATTATGTCATACCTGAAATATACCACCTAGATTTAGTAAAATCTCTAAATATTTTATGGTTTCAGTTTATGACCTCTTCACACTTCCAATGAACACTTTATATTTTCTTTTGACTCAACCCAAATGTTATCAAATCAAAATGGGAAAATGAGTTATTCACTGAGACATGAAATGGAAAGAAATTTTCTTATACGTTTTCAAAATATTTTTCTAATACATGCCACATAAAATTTTTTTTCTTGCTGCCTGCTGTTTTTTAATTTAATTAAATTTTTCTTGGAATTAATGACCCCTTTTTTCTTTTAGCGATCATGTTTGTTCACAATAAAGCAATCAGATCTCTCTCAGAGCAATCATGTTTTCTGCTAATAGAATTGCAATATATTTGGTTTATATATTCAACTTCTAAAGAATTGGTTATATACTTTCAGTCATTATGTGAAGTGTTTAGAAGGCACAGTCTTATTACTCACCAGATGAAACTCAGTTAAACCAACATTGTTAGAACTGATTTAGTATGTATATTTTTGTGAAGTGTGGGAATGTACAGCTCACACCAATTTCTTTGTATTTACTTTAGCTGCAACAAGAGAAGTTACATGAAATGTTTTCCAAGGCATTTTCTACTTCACCCATTTCAGTTACAGTAATTTTCCCTTATCTATGGTTTTGCATTCCATGTTTCCATAGTTATCCATGAACAACTGTATTACAAAAATTTTGCCATAGTGAAATGAAGAATTAAATTGCCCACACACAGATAATCACAGAGCACATTTGTGTTTTTGACAGTATGTTGTTATAATTGTTCAATTTTTAATTTTATCATTTCTTGTTAATATTTTATCAGAGTCATGCCTATAGATTAATATACAGTATATATAAGTGTAGAATCATCCCCAGGCACCTGCAGTTTCTGAAAGAATTTCCCAGGGATAGGAAGAAACTATTGATTGATTAAAATTTACTAGATAGATTAAAATGATATTGAAAGAGAATAAATAATAAAGTATTCAAAATAAACTCCCCAGGAATTCCATTAGAGTTTTTGTTGATTCCATGCAAATTCAGACTGTTTCCTTCTTCCCTCAAAACAGGAAATTGGTATAATAGCTGTGTCTATATAATGATAAAACATCTGTATATTTTATTCAATAATCTAAGATGTTTTAATTTAAACACAAAGCATTTGTACTGTTGGATTTATTAAAATACAATAGACAACTAGATAAACCATTTTCCACTTTAAAAACATTCAGAACAAAATCAAGGTGGGAGTGATTAATATCTTTTATTCTATAATTAAAATTCAAATAACTGCGTGTGTGTGTGTGTGTGTGTGTGTGTGTGTGTGTTACTGAGTATTGAATCCAGGGCATTTACACTGACCTACATAACCAGATTTTTTTTAAAGTTTTGAGACAAGATTCACTAAATTGTTAAATGGCCCAGGCTGGGCTAAAATTAGTGATCCTCCTTTCTCAATCTCCAAGAGTACTGAGATTGTAGGTGTGCACTCCTATGTTGGGCTTCAAGTAATGTTTCTATGTTAAAGTGTGTTTGCATTTTAATATTAAGTGAAACTGAGATAACTATGATCACAACGACTATCTCAGAAAATGCTTACTAAAGAAACATGCAATGCAAAATACACAAATATATAAAAAATTTAAGATTGGTTTACAGTGGCTGCCCACTGAGTCAGGTATGGGAGAATGAAAAAGTCTGTTTGCACAATGAATGGAGATCAAAATGATCCAGTCAAATCCTGGAGTTCACAGCCATGTCCCATATGAGTCCATATCAGGAATTCAAAGGGTCTGTGATGGAAGACTCAAGAGTCTACACTGAAAAGCTGGAGTCTTTCTTATTCAAGTTGACACAATCAAACAGTTAACTATCACAATGATCAAGGTAAAAATTTAAAAAGTGAAAAAGATTAGTAATATTAATATATTCCTCAGTAAGCCTGGATTATCCAAGTCAATTTAAATTAATATGTACTTTTCCTTCATTAAAATTAATTTAATACTAAAGAAAAGAAAATACCTGTAAAATAATAACATTACTTCTATCAAAAGCAATACTAGTAACTACTCTGGCAAAAATTATGGCAAATCTTCGGTTTCTGGAAGTATTTATCAGCATCCTATGAATGGAGACTTTGGAATCTAGATGAATTCGAATTTAAACCTTCCCAGGCATGAAATCATACACATTTTACTCTTTTTGAGCCACATTTGAGAAAAAAGGAATCATTTGATTTAAAACTTGAGCTTTCATGAAAGTGAATGCATCCATGTTATAGTGTCTATTATCAGCGTCCAGAGCATATCTTCTCATCTTACCAAGAAGTCGTAGAAAGTAGAGGCCCCTCAGCAGATATAAGAGTAGAGTATTGGACAAGTACCAAGAAGAGTATGCATGAGTTTCAGCTTAGAGTTTTATTTCAGATTTATCACCTACTAATTAGAAAAAAAAATTTTAAAACAAGAATTGAGGTATAACAATAAATTAATTTCCAAAGATATTTTTCATGGATTAATATTCAGGACTCATTTCATGTGTCAAAGTTTCTCATCCTTCCAGTCTGTGATTGTGCCCTCCAACTCTGATGCACTATTACTCTTACATTTCTATGTCATTTTATTTATGTCAGGTACCATTACTCATTATTGGCATGAACCAGGTATTTATTATTTTTGTGTTTGCCTCCCCCTTCTAGTATGAGATGTGCTGATACTGCCTTTCAAAGATCATGTGGTCACAAATCATAGTTGAATAAAAGTAGCATGTCACAAAAATTTTCAGAGGTAGATAATCAGTGCTAATATTTATTGTGCACATATTACGTGCCAACAATTATTGCACAGATATATATATATATATATATATATATATATATATATATATATATCTGTGTGTATTGATACATATTTAGGGGATATATATGTATATTCCTAAAAAAATCATGTGGTGAATACTATTATAATCCATACTTTACAGAAGATAGGTGAACATAATGGCAGAATAAGTAATTTGACAAATACCCCAAAATAAGTAAATATGAAGCACAAATGGGACCAATTTGGATACAAAACCTATGCATTATGCTATTCTGAAATACTTTTGCTTCTGTTGTCATAGAAATATTATTTATCTCCTATAAAATTTTACTTGCAAGATGGTGGTAAAGGACTAGGGATATAGCTCAGTGGCATAATGACTGCCTAGAAAAGATGAGGTTCTGAGTTTGATTCCTGTTACAAAAAAAAATAGATGATGGTAAAAAATACTATCAATAACTGAACAGTTAATAACTAAATGAAGTATTAATCATGTTACCAATTAAAACTGCTAAAATGCTCAACCTACAGAAAATAGCACTTTATATTAAAATTTTTCACTGTTAAAGATTGGGAAATTGTCATTCAGTACTAAAAGTTCTGACCAAAAAAACTAGTAAGTCAAATGTTGGTTTACTTTATATAAAGTTCTTTAAAAGATTCTAAAATCTCTAAGAATAGTGCCTATTGTTACAACACTGAGAAGAATTAAGATGTCGCCAAAAGTAAGGATTCTGGCTCCCTGCTGAGTGTCTTAGTTAAACTTCTAAACTCTAAGTTGACACAAGGTATCAACCATAACAATCACTTCTCTGTCAATCTGGCAACCAGACACATTTCTTTAAACCAGTTGCCAGATACAATACATGCTTACTCTTAACATTTCTCAACTTGCACATTGTAACACAGGTTTAACAATCCTTAAGAACCAATATTAAGTCTATCAACATAATATTACATTAGAAAAATAACATTTTGTCCTTGGCTCCCCAAAGACTGATGCACATCCCTTAACACAAAAGGCAGTTAACCCAAATGCAAGAGTTGGCCAAAATCCTAACAGCTTCAGCACTGCTGAAAATTTCAAGTCCCAATTCTCCTCCCAGATGTAAGGCAAACCTTAGCTGCTAGCACCTGTACAAATGAAAACAAAGTTAAACACTTTCAACATGCAATGGCACAAGATAAACATTTTCATTCCAAAAGTTATAAACAGGGTGGCATAAAGGAGTGGGACAAAAGAATGTCCAAAATCCAGGAGAACAAACATTAGGTCCTGTAGTTGCAGATCCAGCATCTGAACCAATCTGTGGCAAATTGTGAGCTCCAAAGGGCTTGTGTGACTCCACCCCTATGGCACTGCTGGTGGTTGTAGCTCCCACAGCTTCTCCCTTAGGTTCTCTCCTTGCATCTTCCCTTAGACAATTCATGTTCCTGGGTTTTCCAAACTTCTGGGGTCTCCACTGCACTTTTGGCTTCACTCTCACAGCTTCACACACTGCCCTCTCAGAGGCACACCGCCTGGCCTCCCAGGTCTTCTGATACCTGGGTGGAAGCCTTTTTAACCTTAAAACTCTTGTATTCCATATGCACCTAAAACCAGTACCACATGGCTGATACAAAGGTCTGTTGCCAGCTGAAACAGTAGTCAGTCTGGCTTCTCTTTTGGCTGTAGAGGTTGAGTGCCTGGATTGCTCTGCACTTACTCTAATTTTGAGGGACAAATTTTCTATGCCACCAATATTCTGGAATGTGGTGTGACAGCTGCCATTCTGGAACATTGTGCTCTGCAGCTTTAACTTCAAAGCAAAGTGTTTCACTTTTTCAGTATTAAGGCTGCAAAAGTTCGAGACTTGATGCTTTTTGTGATGTTTTCAGGCCATATTTTCTATTCTCCTCTTCCTTCTCAATAATTGAGGTTTCTTCAGCTCTGTCTTTGCAGTCCACAGCTTTATTGGGGCTTCCTTTCTGCTGACACTCACAATGTTTTAAACCATCCTGCTGGGCTCTTTGCTCTTGATTTGCAACCTAAATCTGGCTAAAAGCCCCCAACAATAACCATACCACAACCTCAACATTTGACTGCCTTGAAATTTTTCTGCCAGATTATTTAGTCCACTGCGCTTAACCTTAGTCTCAATCAAAGTCTCTGGACATAAGCAAAATGCAGACAAACTTTCTGCCAAGCAATAACACACATCATCTGGATTCCAGCAGTCCTTCTTCCCAGCAGAAATCTCCTAAGCCTGGTCTTTACTGGTTTTCTGGTCTTCTGAGCTCTGACCAGAATCTCCCATACAGAACAGTCCAAGGGGTTCCAGCTCTATGCTTTCAGGTGACATCTCTGAACCTTTCCAAACTCTTCCCACAAGGCATTTTCAAAGGGTCTTGTACAGGTCAGGTACAGTCACAGCAATGACTCTACTCCACTGGTACCAAATTCTGTGTCAGTTACTTTTCTCTTGTTGCTGGAGTAAAATTCCTACCACTCCAAATGAAGGAAGAAAAGGTTTATTTAGTTTCAGTTTGTGGAGGTTTCAGTCCATAAACAATTGGTTCCAGGGCAGGATGGCATGGCATCTGGGCAACACTTCAAGGTAGCAGCCAATAAAAACAACCAGAACAAAAAGGGGAAGAACAAGCCTCTTCTCTTCCCTTATATTATAAGGAGGCTATCCCACCCAGGGCCTGTGTAGCACTTACCCTACCTATGTACCCTCCTCTTGCACAAACTCAGAATATTTACAAAGTAAGGATCCTGGCTCCCTGCTGAGTCTCTTCTAAACTCCTCAAGTTGACACAATGTATCAATCATAACAATAGTCAAAATGGCCATATTTCCAAAACTAATATACAGATTTAACACAATCCCAATCCAAACAGGGACAACATTCCTTACAGAACTGGAAAAAGAAATCCTGAAATTCATATGAAATCAGAAGAGACCCAGAATAGCAAAAGCAATTTTGACCAACAAGCGAAAGGAAGGTGGTATCTTGATCCTGGACTCCAATTTAAACTACAAAGCTACAGCAAGTGGAAAAAACTAGTATCATCAAAAAAATCAGACTTATGAATCAATAGATCAGAATAGAAAATACAGAAATGACACCAGTCATAGTCAGCTATTTTATTTTTGACAACAGGATCAAATCTCTTTGCTGGAAAAAAGATAGTCTGTCTGAAAGATAATGCTTGGAAAACTGCCTATTCACATGCTGAAGGTTAAATTTAATTCAGATCTCTCACCATGCACCAAACTAAAATTAAAATGGATCAGAGACCTCACCATTAGAGCAGAAACTCTAAATCTGCTGAAAGACAAAACAGGTAAAACTCTTAAAGAACATTGGTTGAGACAAAGATTCTGAACAAAACCCCAGTTGCAGAAGAAATAATACCAAGAATCAACAAATGGGACTATATCAAATTTAACTTCTGAACAGCAAAGTAAAGTACTAACAGGATAGGAAAAATGCTTTGCCACCTATTTTTCAAATAAAGAAATAATATCTAGAATATGTAAAGGACTCAAAAATTAGATCCTCCAATTTTAAAGATACAACTAAAAGATGGGCATTTGAAATGAATAAAAACTACTTAGATGAAGAAACACAAATAGCCAATATAAGAAAAAATGTTCAACATCGCTGGTCATTCGAGATACAAATTAAAACAGCACTGCGATTCCATCTCAATCCAGGAAGAATGATTACTATCAAAAAAAATCAGCCAATAACAAATGCTGGTAAAACTGTAGGGAGAAAGGAACCCCTCTCCATTTTTTGTGAGATTGTTAACTGACACTAGCACAATGGAAACCAGTATGGAGATCATCAAAGAACTAAAACTAGAAATTCCATTTGACCATAGTAGTCTCCTTCTAGATACAGTGTCTTCCCAAAAGAGTTAGATATAATATCACAGTATGTGTAAACTCATAATAGCTAAATCTTATTTACATCCTGAATCTCCACTAACAGATGAATGGATAAAACAATGTATATTTATATACAATGGAGTACTACTCTGTCATGGAGGAAATGTACATGTGTAGGAAAATGTATGTTCCTTGACACCATAATGTTAACTGAAGTAACTCAGACACACAAGCTTGAATATCATACATGGTTTCTCTTTTATATTAAATTCAATATGTATATAAAACATGAAATAAGAGAAATAGTAATAGAAAAAAAGGAGAGAGAAAAATGTGTTATAATCGAGGGCAGACAATGTAAATGAAAGTGTACCTTGGCTTAGTACAACAGTCTTACATATTTTATATGTTCTTTGGCCTATTAGTCTTGTTTTCAAGTTGTATACATGATAATTAATTTTATGAGGACTTATGAAATAAATAATGAATTTGATACTGGAAAAATAAAAGGTGGTAGAGGAAGGAGGAAAAAGAAGAAAATTGTAAAGAATTATGTACATGCACCAATCCTCTACAGTGAATAAAATCTTTATGTTCTGAAAACATACATTAATACACATATAACAACAACAAAACAGAAACAAAAAAAGCAAATAAGAAAGCTATATAATGCCTAGCACAATGTCCACAGCATCAACAAAAGACAGATAACTGTGGCTTTTCTCAGATTTATTTTAGGAAAGAGTAAACGGCTTGAAATGTTTTATTATAAACTGCTTATCTGTCTTTTCCTTGATTCTTTCAGTGCATTCACTCAGTTCAAATTGGTCAGAACCATAAATCACACAAAATTATTCACCAGAAACTTATGTTGACTAGAAGAAACAAAATAGATGTGGCCTTTTTATTCTGGTAGAGACAAAAGATTTAAAAACCAATGGTAAAAAATTTAAATTATATCATTACTAATTTTGATGCTATTTGAAGAAAAATTTATTTACTTTCATACAGAATATGCTGAGGTTGATAAATTATCTTTATTTAGGCATAGCATGAAATAGTGATTCAATTAATTTTTAAAAGGACAGTAAGATAAGGACATAACAGCCCAGCAACAGTGACTGTATTTGGGACTGGAGTTCCAAATTATATGTAGATCATATAGGCAAGAATTTGAATTTACTTTGAAAAGAAATAGAAAGCTATTTCTTGCAAAGTAGTGTAAAATTTAATTTATACTTTTAATACATCATTTTATCAATGTAGGAAGTATTGGACAAAGTCAAGAATAGAACAGAAAAGAGGAGTTGGAGTTTATTGTAAAATTCCAAAGTAAGAAATAATTGAAGTTTGAATTAAGGTGACGGCAGTCATATGCTAACAATGCACCTCTCAGACATGTACATTGAAGATGGTTTCCAAGCTTTGGTAAAATGTCACATGTACATGTAAGAGATAGGAATGTGAGGGGAGAGAGTGAGAGACAGAAGGGACAGAGAGAGAGAGAGAGCCAGAGAAAGAGAGACAGAGAGAGAACACATGAGGAAAGGGGAAATATCATCATGTTAAATTTGACACACTTAAGAATAATCTGGAATATATCAAACATTACATTTTTCCCAGTGTAAAACTAGGAAAAGTTGTCTAACCTGAAGACAAAATGTTGGAGAACATTAATATATCCATCATAAATTGTTAGAATCATTCAAATGAAATGATTATCAAAACAATATATTCAAAGGAAGTAAAATCAACATGTTGGAGATACCTGTAGCCTCGTGTTTACTGTAGCACTATTTGCAGTAACCAAAATAAAGATCAATCATCGACAAATGAATAAATACCATGACATGTAAATGTATGAGTGTTGCAATTAGACAGAAGGTATAAGTTCTGTTGCTTTATGGCACAATAATAGGACTATAGTTCATAATTTGTTGTATGTTTCAACAAAGAATTTTGTTCTCACTACAAAGGAATGAAAAATGGTTAAGCTGATGTGCATGCTAATTATCCTAATTTGATTAGTACAGTAAGTTCACATATTCTGACATTTCACATTGTTTCCCATAAACATGTATATTGACCATACGGCAGTACCAGTTATACTGTGGTCAACGGAATATAGATTGAAAAGTGAAATACTATAGAGGATTGGAGAAATCAGACAAAGAAGAGAAAGCAGTCAATGTACAATATATTAGAGTTTTCTACCACTTTAGAGCTTAAGAGCATGGTGAAAATTTTAGTAAGGAAGTAAAGTATTATGTGCAGTATGTGAAGGAACAGAAATTAGGATATTTTAAAGACAGTGTTATTGAAGAATGTTTGAAATACATAAAACTATACACATTTTATGTATATAGTTCAATGAGTATGGTTATACACATTAGCCCAAGAAACTGCCACTACAATTAAAATAGTAAGCATATCTAATATTTTCAGATGTTTCCTTACACCTATTTGTAGTTACTGTTCAGATGGTTCTTTTCAAAATCACAATGAGGTATTTGCTCATGCCTGTAAGATTAATTATTATTAAAAAATAAGAAACATTGACCAGTATGTGGAGAAGCTGGATCCCGTGCACTACTGCTGAGAATTTAAAATTGTTGAGCCACTACTGAATATAATATTTAAAATACTATATGATCCAACAACCCCACTTCTAAGTATGTGTGCTAAGTAAATTGGATCGATATGCTAAAGTGGTGTCTGTACTCCCACATGTATTGATGCAGTATTTACAAAAATCACAATGTAGAATCCACATAAATATTCATTAACATTTAGCACAAAATAAATAAGGCAAAATTTAGTGTACACTAAGTTGAATGTCAGACAGCCTTAAAAATGAAAGGAATCTGAAGCCCTGTACAGTGAACCCCATCTGGCCATGCAAGCACAGCACCTCAACTGAAACCTAGTAGGGCCCAGCCCAGTGTACACAAACAGCCAAGGACCTCCAAGTAGGTCCCTCGGGGCCTGGTTGGGCCCTGCCCAGTGACCCCAAGTGGCAGGGGAAATGCCTGCACTCAGTAATGTGAGCCGAAGGCCTGCATAGTGAACCTCATCCAGTCGAGCAAGCCAGGAACCTTGCTTGGAACCTGGTAGAGCCATATCCAGCAACCCCAAGCAGCTGGGGAGCTTTGGTGCACCACGTGGTATAGTGCATTCCATCTAGCTCTTCAGCCTTGGTATGTCACTCAAAACCTGGTAGCGTACCTCCCAGCAACCTCAAATAGCCAGAGGGATTCGGAGGGTAACATAGTGTGTACTGCAAGGCCGCCCAGTGTACTCCCCAAATTTGAGGAGTATTCAAGTGCCACTAGGGTCCTGGTAAGTCCTGACTAATGACTCACACTCATTAAGGAAACTCCCTGAAGTACAGACAGGTATCCTCAACCCAGGAAGCAACTGAAATCTTGCATTCAACTTCTCCAGAGAAATACAGGAAAAAGACAAAACACAAGAGCAAAATGCAGTCTCAAACCTCCAGCACATCCCAAACAAGCCTAGCAGACATGGACATAGAAGGAAATGTAAGTCATACAACTGAAACTTCTGAAATGATAACAACTGAAGTAAAGAAACAACTCCATGAAGTTGTAAAGGAACAGATCAGAAATAATCTCCCAGGTAAAAGAAGAAATGATAAGTATAATAAAAGAAATGCTGAAAACATCTAAAGAAGATATAGTTTAAAAAACTGAGGAGCACTGCAAAAAGATAGGAACCTTGAATGAACAATATAAGAAACAGAATGCATGAAACAAAGTCAAAGAGATATCCAGGAAATCAAAAACTCCATCAAAAGCTGGCAAAACCATGTCAATAAATGTGAAGACAGATTTTCAGACCTCGAAGACAAGATTGCAACTAGTGAACACGAAAAGAAAGATGTTTTAAAAATAACGAGGAATCATGAAATAGCAATTCAGTAGTTGCAAGATGATGCAAAGAAAACAATATAAGACTGATAGGTTTAAATGAAACAGAAGGTGACAACACAAATGATATCAAAAGACAACAGAGTTAACAGCCGAAAACTTTCCAAGCATGGCAAAGGAAAGGACGTACAGATAAGTGAAGCATATAGAACTTCAATTAACCATGACCAAAATAAATCTACATGCAGACATATAATAATCAACATCCCAGAAATTCAAGATAAGAACAGAATATTAAAAGTTGTTAGAGGAAAGAGACAGACCACCTATACGGGAAAGTCCATCAGAATCATAGCAGCCTTCTCAACACAACAATGAAATCAAGAAGAGCATGGGGTGAGGTATTTCAAATACTAAATGAAAATGTCTTCCAAACCAGATTAATGTACCCTGCATAACTGTCATTCAAAATTGATGGAGAGATAAGATGCTTTCATAACAAAGAAGAGCTGAAAAAATTCATGACCACCAAACCAATCCTGAAAAGAATACTGAAAAATATTCTAGACAGACATAAAAATAACTACAACTTCAAGAACACCAACAGAATATAACCACTAGGTCAGGTAAACAATTAAACAGAGTGGAAAGGTAAAGAAACAACAACAGAAAGATAATAAGACAAAATAAGCCAATATATAACAGTTATAACCATGAATGTAAAAGGCCTCACTTCACCAATTAAAAGAAACAGACTGGAAGAATGAATCAAGAAACAGCATCCAACCATATGAGGTATAGAAGAAAGCCATCTAACACAAAAGGAAATTCATAGAATGAAAGTCAAAGGATGGAAAACAATACCCCATGCAACAGGAACCCAAAAAAAGTAGGGGTAGCTATTCTGTTTGCAGACAGTGTGAACTTCAAACCAAGAATGATCAAAAGAGATAAAGAAGGTCACTGGAGGAGATAACAATGCTAAATATATATGCACCAAACATAGGGACACTCAGCTAAATGGAGCACACATTAATAGAAATGAAACATCAAATAAGCAATAACACAGTTATAATGGGAGACCTTAACACCTCATTAACACAAAGAGACAGATCAACTAGACAGAAAATCAGCAAAGAAATAACAGAACTGAATCAAACTTGTGAATAAATGGACTTAGTAGACATGTACAGAGTGTTCCACCCAACGACATCAGAATATACATTCTTAGTTGCTCATGGTACATTCTGTAAAACAGACCATATACTAGCCCATAGAACATGCTTAAATAAATGCAAAAGAATTGAAATTATTCCATGCATATTATCTGATCATAGTGCTATGAAACTAGAAATTAATGACAAAAGAAACTGCAAAAACTCCATAAACACATGGAAATTAAATAATACACTCCTGAACAATCAGTGGGTGACAGTGGAAATTAAAGAACAAATAAAACAATACCTACAAGCAAACAAAAATACAAATACAACTTACTGGATCCTGTGGGATGCAATGAAAGCAGTCTTCAGAGGGAAATTTATGATGGTGAATTCCCACATCAAGGAGAACAGAATGGACACCAATAAACAGCTTGATGCTGCACCTCAAATATCTAGAAAACCAAGAGCAAGTCAAGCCCAAAGCCAAAAGAAGGAAGGAAATTATAAAGATCAGAGCAGAAATTAACCCAACAGAGACTAAGAAACCAATAAAAGAATTAAGAATTCAAAGAGATGGTTCTTTGAAAGAACAAATAAAATTGATAAGCCCCTAGCCAATCTTATTTAAAAAAGGAAAGAAAAAACTCAAATTTATGCAATAAGGAATAAAAAGGATGAAATCACTACAGAACCTGAGGAAATACAGATGGTCATCAATACCTACTTCAGAAACCTTTACTCTCATAGGTTTAATAACATAGAAGAAATGGACAGATTCCTAGAAACATACGAATTATCAAAACTGGATCAAGAAAATGTAAAACTGCTGAATAAATCAATTTCAGTTAATGAAACTGAAAATGTAAGTAAAACTTTGCCAACAAAGAAGGGCCAGGTCCTGATGGATTCACTGCTGAATTCTACAAGAAATTCAAGGAAGGCTTAATGCCAACACTTCTCAAACTCTTCAGTGAAATTGAAAGGGAAGTAAGTCTCCCTAACTCATTCCTGGAAGCAAGTGTTACCCTAACATCAAAACCAGAGAAAGACCCAACCAAAAAAGAAAATTACAGGCCAATCTTTCTAATGAACGTAGATCCAAAATTCCTCCATAAAATACTGGCAAACAGAATGCAGCAAGTCATTAAGAAGATTATACACCACAACCAAGTGGGATTTATCCGAGGAATGCAGGGATGATTCTACCTATGCAAATCAATAAATATAATACACCATATAAATAGAGCCAAAAATAAGAATCACATGATCATTTTAACAAATGCAGAAAATGCTTTTGATGAAGTCCAACACTCATTCATGATAAGAACCCTAAGGAAAATTGGAGTAGATGGTCTTTACCTCAATCTGATAAAAGCCATCTATGACAAACCAACAGCCAACATCATATTAAATGGCCAAAAACTGAAAGCTCTATAATCAGGAACAAGACAAGCATGTCAGTTATCACCACTCCTATTCAATATAGTGTAAAAATATTAGCTAGATCAATTAGACAGGAGAGAAAAATAAAAGAAGAAGTTAAATTGTCATTATTTGCAGATGATATGATTCTCTACATAGAAAACCTCCAAAACTCCATTGAAAGACTTCTAGATATAATAACCGAATTGAGTCATGTAGCTAGATAAAAAGTCAACGCTCAAAAATCAATGGCATTCCTGTACACAAAACAAACTCACTGAGAGAGAAATAAGACAAGCCACACCATTCGCCATAGCTTCCAAAAAATTAAATACATAGGAATCAATACAACAAAGGAAGTAAAAGACGTATTCAGTAAAAATTTCAATACTTTAAAAAGAGAAATCAAAGAGGATCTCAGAAAATGAAAAGACATTCCTTGTCGTGGACAAGAAGAACAAATATTGTGAAAAATGGCCATTCTCCCAAAATTGTTGCACAAATTTAATATAATTCCAATCAAAATACCATTACTAGACCTTGCAGATCTAGAGAAATTATTCCTAAAAATCATCTGGAACAAGAAGAGACTTAGATTACCAAAGGCAATTCTGGGCAACAAAGGCAGGTGGTATCACAATTCCTGACTTGAAGCTATATTACAAAGCTACTGTAATAAAATCAGCATGGTACTGGAATGAAAATAGACCTGAAAATCAATGGAATAGATTAGAAGATACAACCACAACTACAAAAACACTCAGCCAGCTTATCTTTGACAAAGGAGTCAAACATGTTCACTTGAAGAAAGATAGCCTCTTTAATAAGTGGTGCAGGAAAAAATGGCTTTCCATATGCCATAAACTAAAACTAGACCCATGCCTAGCACCATGCACTAAACTAAAGTGAAAATGGATCAAAGATCTAAATATTTATACAGAAACACTAAGTCTGCTGGAAGACAAAGTAGGTAGAAATCTTGAAAACATAAGGGTAGGCAGAGAATTCATGAACAAAAATTAAATTGCATGGGAAATACTTCCCAGAATCATTAGCTGAAATCTCATCTTATTTAAAAGTTTTTGCATGTCAAAAGAAATCTCCAACAGTGTGAAAAGAAAACACATGAATTAAAAAAAAATCTTAGTCATCTGTCCCTCAGATAAAGAACTTCTATCCAGAACATATAAAGAATTAGAAAAAAAATAGGCCACTGAAATTCAAGGGCCAAATCCAAAAATGTGCATCTGAGATGAATATACACTTCTCAGAGCAAAAAAAAAAAAAAAAAAAAAAAAAAAAAAAAAAAAAAAAAAAAAAAAAAAAAAAAAAAAAAAAAAAAAAAAAAAAAAAAAAAAAAAAAAAAAAAAAAAAAAAAAAAAAAAAAAAAAAGGCAAATAAATACATGAAACTATCTTCTGCATCATTGGTCACTAGAGAAGTGCAAATTAAAACAACACTGGGATTCCATCTCACCCCAGAAAGAATGGCCAGGACCAAGAAAAACACCAATAACAAATGCTGGAGAGGCTGTGGGGAAAAAGAAACTCTCCTGCACTCTTGGTGGGAGTGTAGACTGGTGCAGTCACTGTGGAAATCAGTCTGGAGGTTCTCAAAAAGCTGGGAATGGAAATCCCATTTGACCCAGCTCTTCCACTTCTGGGCATATTCCCAGGAGAATTGAAAACATCATACCACAGTGATATATGTGCACCAATGTTTATAGCAGCACAATTTGTAATAGTTAAATCTTGGAAACAACCTAAATGCCCATCAACTAAAGAATGGATGAAAAAGATGTGATATTTTTATACAATGAAGTACTAGTCAGCTATAAAGAAGGATCACATTGAGGCTTTTATAGTAAATGGATGCAACTTGAGACCATACTCATAAGTGAAATAAATCAAACTCACATGTGTAAATACTGTATTGTCTCCCCAGTGTAAAAAACTGAAAGAGTAAATAAGATACAACATCTTTAAATATTTTTAAAGGGTAACAAACTGCCCAAAGGCAAAAAATAACTCAGATAGGGAAAAGGAGGAAAGAAGAAAGAGAAAAGAAAAAGATATAAATTTGCACGTATACACTTCAGACAGCTAAGATGATTGCATTACTAATTCTATTAGCTCTTGGAAGAAAACAGTTGACATTCATAGGATTAGATCAATTTTGCTTGTTTATATATGGTAATCTAAGCGACTTTTTTTTTTTTTTTTTGTGGTGCTGGGAATCGAACTCATTACCTTGTGCCAGCCAGGTAGGCTCTAAGCCACTGAGCCAAACTCCCAGCCCTAGTTTTTTGTGACAGGGTCACAGTATGTAGCTCAGGCCGGCCTTGCACTCACATTGTGGTCCAAACCGGCCTCGAACTCACAATGCTCCTCCTGAGTAACTCTTTTGAAGATAAGTACACAAAATAGCAGTCTTAGCTATGTTCCTACCACCTTGTTTTGCAAGCCTGTATTGTTATTGTTTTGGGCTCTTTGTTATTGCTATTCATCAGTCTCTTTTGTTTCTTGTTTTGTTTATAATTTGTTAAGTTTTGTTTTGTCTTTACCTCTAATGCAGAAAGGATAGATGTACATGTATAGGCTTACACATTCCTAGAACTTCTCCTAAAGAGTTTACAAAAATTGATTTTATTCCATGTGATGGTTATGAACAGCTACTTTGAAGAAAATGAGACATTATGGTAGCCATTGCAGATTTCCTATCATCTTGTTGTGAAGTCCAATGATGATTTTATTCTTTGTTTTGATTGGTTTTAGTCTGTCTTTTATTATTTTATTTCAGTATGTGTGAAAGCTATTTTGAAGAGAACAAGAGCCATTATGGTAGCTATTGCTGATTTCCTATTGTCTTGTTTTGAAATTCTATTTTGCTTGCATTGTTTTATTCTGATGCACTCTGATCTGTTTTGTTTGGTTTTACTCTCTTTAAAATAAAAAAAAAATGAAAGGAATCATGATGTTATGTGACATCATTGATGAATCTTGAGTGTGTCATGCTAAATGAAATAAGGCTGTAACCAAAAGAAATATGAAGCATTATTCTACTTCAGTGAAGTATCTGACATAGCTAAATACATGGAAACAAAGAGAAATGATTGCCAGAAGTTGAGACTGGGACAAAGTGTTAAGTTGTTCAATGAATATAAAGTTTCACTTATGCAAAATGAATAAATTGTAGAGATTTATTATCCAACATAGTACCAATGGGTTAGCACTACTATATAGTTCACATAACAATTTGTTAAGAAAATAGATCCCATGGTAAATGTTCTTGCTAAAAGAAAAAAATATGACATGTTTTTGTTTTTTGTAACAGTAGTATGTTGTTAAGAATGTCAACTTTCAAGGCGTAATTCCTGGCATTTTCAGAGGGTTGCCGGCACCAGGCATTTTCTTTGTTTCTAAGGAAAGTGCATTAACACTGAAGACTTTTGGAATAAAACAAGTGTAGTTTTGGTTCATCATGGAACATAGATGTTTGGGAAATTAAATTTGCCAGATAAAATAAAGCAATATTTGTGAGTTGCATAATATGCTTAACATTATTATAACATACTTATTTGAATGTTTGTGTTTAACTTGTACATTTTATTTTGCCTTGTTTACTAAATTTTACAAACTTAAATGCATTGAAGGGTCAGTTGGAAATAATGAATGACAAAGGGGAGCCTATACTCTTTATGTGTGGACAGAAATAAAAGGTAAGGTCTTTGACTTTCTGTATTTTAGACAAATGTTCCTTCAGGATACACAAATTCTGAAGGAAGAGATGTAGTTGAGTATAAGAAATAGAGGAAATACAGTGTGGAGTTCATTAAAATGAGGTCAGAAAGGCTGGAGGGTTTTTGGTTCAGCGGAGGCAGATGAACTGATTTAATTGGAGGCGACATGCCAGCATATTAACATGAAGAAGAAAAAGAGAAAGGAAAGAATTCTTAAAAACATGAGTGGAAATGAAAAGATTTTGCTAAATAGACTGATTTCCAGAAGACATTAATGAAGTGTTTTAGAGACCATTGGGAAGCAATATGTGGGGCTGGAGGCATGCAGAACCGTAAGCAGATGTGTAATCATCAGAAGGAAGCAGGCTGCAGGCAGGAAGGAAACAGAATGGAGTCAGACAAGAGGCACAGAGCAGACTTCAGCCTAGAGTAGCATAATGTTTACTGAGAACTCTGTTTTTAAACAGTTAAACTTAATATATCTTTTTAAAATAGTATTCTCAAATATTCATACCCCCACACACATACATATTTATTATTTAAGGATAGATCATCTAATCATAATTAAAATACAGAAAATTTTCAGAGGTTAATCTTTGCTTCAAGTTTAATATCATTTTAAAGAAATGCAGTCTTCACTAAATGTGTTGAAAATAAACTAATATCTTTATAAAAGTTTAGAATTATTGAATATTTTAGCAATTCTATTGCTCCATGCTTCTCTAATGCACTTATAATTGCTGAAGAATTAACTATTGATTTTGAAATACAGAGTGATAGTTAAAAGGAGGTGAGTTAATGGATATAGTTGTATAATTATCAGTTGAATAAATCTCTTTGGACATAAAAGACAACAAGATTTTACTTACTACCTTGAAACTACAGCAGTATAACCATAGCTCTCTGCTTTGGGGTATGATTAATGAGCTCTGCCTTTGGTAGTATTAAGAGCAGAGTGAAAGCTTAACTACCAGAGAACACATGCATCACTCCAAGAAGAAGCTGCACTGTGTACAATTCCCTTGGAGATTGTGGGGATTCTTAAGAAAAATAAGCAGTAAAAAGTCAATAGTTCGATGTCTTCTAGCTAGAGTAATCCAATATGTAATGAATCACTGTACACTGAAAATTAGAAGCGTATTATAAATCTTTTTTAGTTTTAGGCATAAAAATAATTTATTAACTAAATAATATAGCCTAATTTGGAAACATAAATGAAAATAATGGCAACTGAATAAATATCTTGCAGAAGCTATTCTAGGTTTTTAAGTAATGCTGTATCTTTCATATATCTATAAATTTTTTTATATCTTTTTTTATTTAAGAAAAAATGGACACAGAAAAGAGAAACAAAAAGCAAAAGAGACAAACAAATAACAACAAATCCGATACGGTAACACTATAGGCTTACAAAATGAGATTGTTGGAACTTGACAGTAGTTATAATATTACGTATCGCTACTCTCAGAGGGGTTGTTCAGATTAACAGATATAGACATGCAAAATTGATCTAATCATATGAGTATTAACTGTTCTTTTTCAATAGTTAATGCATTTAGTAATATAGTTATTTTTACTATCTTATGTACACCCTTTTATAAACATGTCTTTTTCCTTTTCCCTTCCTTCTTTCCTCCTTTCCCCTTGGAATACCTCTTGCTGTCTTTAAAATAAATGCCCATATCATCAGGCCTAATATAATCAAACAAAATAGTTCAGAATAAAGCCAATAAAAAATAAAACAATGGTCACAGAAAAGAGAAACAGAAAGCTAAAGGGACCAACAAACAACAACAACAAATGCGATACTGTAAATTTACAAAATGAGGTGGTTGGAGTTTGACAGTGGTTGTAGCACTGTATATCATTACCTTCAAAGGGGTTGCTCAGATTGACAGATATAGACGTGTAAAATTGATTCAATCATATGAGTATCAACTGTTCTCTTTCCATAGTTAATGCATTTAGTAGTATTGTCATTTTGACGATCTTATGTACACCCATATATAAATCTGTGTCTTTTTCCTTTTCCCTTCCTTCCTTCCTCGTTTCCCCTTGTAACACCTCTTGTTATCTTCTAAATAACTGCCCATACCATCGGGCCTAATATAATCAAACAATATAGTACTGAATAATCCATCACTGGGATTTGAGTCCAGTAATGTCTTCAATGAGCTATATAGTTAGATCTTATTCTATCTCGACCCATCTAATTTTATTATATAAGATGACATAGACAGCTATTCCAAAGAAAACAAAATATATTAAGATAGCCTTTATTGATATTTAATCACCTTGTTTTGAAACCCTGTACTGCTTTCATTGTTCTGTTTTGAGTGATTTTAACCTGTTTTGGTTTGTTTGATTGTATTATAACAGATGATATAGGCAACTGCATAGAAGATAATATGAGGCATTATAGAAATCAATGTTGTATTACTATGTATTGCTTCCATTGTTTTATTTGTTATTGGTTTTATTCATATATCTATAAATTTTTAAAACTAAAATATAAGAATTAGAAAACAATAAAATATATATGTGCCTCAACATATAGTCTCCATTTTATAAGTTTTATATTTTAAACATTTGACAGGCATTATGACAGAAAATTTTAATCATGTATCTTTATATTTTATTAGAATTCTATTAATAAAAAAATAAAATATCTGGATGACTGCTGTTAAAATGCATTTACCACAATATTTGGTCAGAATATGTTTTTTTCTTCAGAAAATAGACTAGTTCTGTTATGGATGATTGAGCTTTACTGATTGCAGCATCAGTCATAACAGCAATAAAACTGATACAACTATAATTTTAGTGAATCAGCTTTCTGAAACCAAGTCACTTACAAAATATATCATTATATCAGATTTTTAAAAATGTCTATTGTCTGTACACACCATAAAGTTGTCAAGAGTCTGGAAGTGCTATTAATACACTCTATGACTGTGCTTTCATAGGAAGATGGCCCCTACAATTGTCTTCCAATACTCATCTGTAATAAAGGCAATCAAAAGTCCATATATATGTGAATCACTCAATTATATGAAATGTAAAGAACAGTGAGTCATCGATTTATTAAGCCTGCATGTAATTTAAATGTAACCCCACTACTGACTCCATAGTAAAACATTTGCCTAAGTTCCCAGGGATGTTAACTATTTTATTTCACACTTGCCACTAAGGGAAATTTCACTTTCCAGCTCAATCCTGTTTAAAGCAGAAATGCACAGTTACAACTTTAACATTTCAATCCATCATGACTCATTTGCTTTTTTGGGGACTATCAGTTAATGATTATTTTGTTGAAGTAACTAGTATGTGATTTTATGAACTTTTACATTTTATCTAGTATGATTGTCAACTAGATATCAGAGAATTGGAATACCAATATGTTCAGTAAAAATTGTTAGGTAAACATTTTGTTTACTAATTTGCTTCTAAACTGTATTATACATTTTTCTCTATCTTTTGTTGTTCTATTTTCCTCTATTCAATTTATATAATAAATTATAATATTTTAATCTGTGAATTTAAGTATTTTCTTGGAATTTTGATTTAATTGTGTATGAAAGAAAATCACATTAAATGACTTTGTTTCCTGTATCATGCTATTTACCATTAAGTCAATGTAAAACCTGTTATACGCAACCATGCATGACAAAAATCAAATTGTTTCTCTATTTCAGCAGAAAATAGAGAAATTAACATGATAAAAAGCCTTTTATGAAAATGACTTCAGAGACATCTGGTTTACCCATGAAGACCAGCAAAAAGACATTTTTCTGATTCATAGTTGTCCATTATCACTGACAGCATTAGTCCTGCATGTTGGTGTAATGACACACTCCTAGCTCCACAGACATCTCTGTGCACAATCGAGAATGAAAAACAGCTCCTTGCTGGTGGTTCATGCTCAGTAGTACTGCTATCTGGGCTCAGCTTCTTTCCCATAACAGTCTTATATTCTACATAAAACTTGCGAACTATCTTCATTCTAAATCTCTTCACTTAATCATATCATTTTGATTTTTATAAAAATGTAACCTAGCTGGTGGTAAATTTAAAATGTTAATAATCACTCAACAAATATTTTATAATATGTACTTTGGGCTATGTTGGCATGAATAAATTTAAATTTTTCAGATATGTGAAAAAGACCTTGTATATAGTATCTAGAGTCTCTATCCTGCCTATGGGCTATAGTTTACTGACTTGCAATACACCAGGATAATACACTTGAATTCCTTTTTTCACTCCTTTTCCATTCTCTCCCTCCCTCCTCCATCCTTAATCCTTATCTCCTTTTTTTTTGTACTTGTTTATAGTACATAAAGTTTATATCCCTTATTTGGAGTTGGTACATGTACAAAACACATCTCAGTTCCTTTTTTTCAGTTCTTCTTCCTTCCCTCTATCTCTTGATCTGACTACTAGGGATAGACAACTATTTTTGTTCTGTGCAGAAATTAAAATCGCTTTTATGTTTTTAAGGGTTGAGGCAAAAATGTACAATATAATATCTCTCATAATAAGAAATGAATTTGAAATTCAGACATCACTGTCAATTAATCATGGTTTCTGCAATGAAAATATCTAAAACTGCATTTCATGAATACATTTTTCAATAAGAAAAATACAACAAATATCAAACAACTCCGTCCAAGAAATTTACTATTTTTACAACTGGCATAAAGTGCTCATTATGCCTAACAAACAAATATCTATGCAATGAATTAAAATCAAGGGAAGTCATTTTTCTGGATAGACATGCTTCTGCCTGGATGATGAAAGAACTTTTGTTTCTGTGACTAATCAAGGCTCTGAGAAGTTTCTTCATAAGGTAACCTATCTAGGCAAATCACTCTCTCATCAGGGGTCTGCAAGCCACTCTTGTCTTAATTCAGGATTGATTTTTTTGAGGTGTTGGTTGGCACAGTGTTGTAATTCTAAATTTGTTTTATGCATTTATTGTATCAGGACATATTCTTGGTTGAGTGATTCCAGTGTCTGTGTTGTTAAAATGGTGTATTTCTGCTCCTATTAGCAAAATTAAATAATTGATTGGTATGTCTGATATGGTCTTAAGCCAGTGACATTATTTTAGTTTTTTCTTTAAGGATTAAAGACAAGCATATTTTACCTCCTGCAATTTAAGATGAGAAATATGATGTACCCTTTCTATTCTTCTCATATTACAGGACCATGTTATTTCAATGTGTATCAATTAACAGAGAATTATTTTTATTATAAAGAGTTAAATGTAACCATTGAAGTTATATTCCCTTTAAATGCTTCCTTATTTGCTTTTCTTTGCATTCAGTTTTTTCCTGGATTAAAAATATCTATTCCAAAAACCTATATTTATATATTTGATACACACTTTCCATATATTATTTGTTTCTAGTAGGATTTTTCAATCTTCTTTAAATAAGATCCAAAATGTATAATTTCTTATACTTTATGTATATAAATGGACATTACATATTTTATGTGTTTATATGTATCTATATCAGTATCTGGTATATACAAAATATATTAATAGTAATAAACACAAATGAATATAAATAGGTAGTCATTTATTATCCATCAGTACCAAAGATTAAATCTGTGGCTTTACTTATTTTAAAAACTGCAATAAAACTGAGCTATATCCCCATTTTTTTTTTTTTAGTATTTTATTTTGAAAAGTGTTCTCACTAAGTAGTCCATGCTAGAATTGAACTTTTGATCCTCCTGCCTCAGTCTCCAGAGTAGCTAGGATTACAGATGTGAACCACTGCACCTGGCATAACTTTGAATTCTTCATATGTATTTGAAAATGAATTCCCACTGGTTTCACATATAAGGTGTATATCACAGTTCTGTTTGTAAACATTTTTCTCAAAGGTATGTTCCTTAAAGCCAATGTTTTCTCTCACTGTACATTGTTTAGGAAGTCTGGCACAAGTCAAATTCTATTTATGAGAATGCATTTTGGTGTGAAAATTTCATTAAAGTAAGAGTTATTTTAATTTTTTAAGAATACAAGAATTCTGGATTCTGCTTTCTTAATTATATTGGAAAATATAATATTTTTGAGTGAAAACTTTGATTCCTTTTCAATGTCAGAATAGATTTTTGCATAATTCTACTCAATTCGTGTTGGATTCTTTTTCAGTGGCTGCATACTTCTAATTTCCTGAAACCTTAATTATTGTGAAGTGACAGCCTTCAAAACTGTCATATATATATATGTTTCATACTATAAATTTTGTGTGTGTAGGTTTTTGCATACAATCTTACATGTTTGCTTGTATCTATGTTTGTAAGTAAACTGTGACTAACTCAAATTTAGCTCACTTGCCTGTTGACAATAATATGTTCAATCAATATGCTATTATAAATGCATGTTACAAGGGCATAGAAAATTCTTTATCCTAACAGATGTAACTAATAATAGCAACACATTTTTTAGAATGAATTAATAATGAATCATAAGGCATGTGTAAATATGAATAGTGTTTTCTACACTAGCTACTAATAAGTGCTCTGGCGGCACAAAGAATCAGGATCATGTCAAATTGATTAGGCTTTTGTTCTTTTTATCTCTTTGGGTAGTGGGCAACAGCTGGTTCTCATAGGTACTGTCTGTATTAATGAAATTACAGATTTTATAGCATTAAATCGTTGACCATATGCTCAGATGTGGACTCATTTATCTGTCCCCTCTGTCTACCAATAATATAAGACTTTGTGTACAGCAAAAATGTTCTGATGAATGCCCTCAAAATATTTTTCAGTTAAAGCTAGTATATATTGATCGCTTATTTTCATTG